>JAZHYW010013942.1:0-85944 GCA_037355805.1 Ixodes ricinus | reverse complement strand
AATATAACGGTTACCGGTTCAAAACGGTTCACGGTATTTTTTTTTACAGAACGCATGTTTAAGAAATAGAAATGGGCAGCTTTATTTCTATGTAGTGATCAAATTGTCAAATACCGAATTGCAATATTTTAAAAATTGTGGCTTTTTGCGGTGCTTTTGGATTGGCGCTGTGATAAATCATGTGTCACGTGGTCACGCGACATCATGGTGGTCAAGACTTGCTGTCCAGTAACGTCACGTCACGTGGCCCCGCGGCATAGTCATGTGAGTCTCTGCGTCCAGTCGATTTAAATAATAATAATAATTGGGGTTGTGTGGATATTTATACAGCGAGTCGTTCGTCAGCCATTTTAAGTTGCGACGACTCACTCGCTGTAGATGAGCAATTTAGCCAGTGCGGTACAACCGCTAGCCTGGGGTCTTCAACGTGCACCACGCAATAGTGATACACAACCGCACGCCGGTACGATGCTCATCCAGATCGAAACGGGCAGGGGTGGGGATTGAACAGTCGATTTAACCGGTCTTACCAGCCAGCTTGGCTACGCCACCGCTGCCGCAATGCATCGAGGGAACTTTAGTCTTTCTGCATGAGCGACAACCTCGCAGGAGCTCTGCGAGTGCAGAACACCGTCACGAGCTCTCTCGGGGTTGCCGCGTGCAACCTCTGAACGAAAGTTATGGCGGCTTCGCGCATGTGCCGAACGCTTGGACGAAGGATATGGTATATTGAGAACGCCACAGGATTTATTGGCATTGTTGACACTGTGATGTCACAGGACATTACGACTCCCCATTGCGAGTCACGTGACACCATGAAGCACTCGATTGTCATGAGCGTGAGTCAAGTACTCGGGTTCATGACAATCGCATTGCCAAACACCGGGGTAATGGCTCGTGTTGAATCAAAGATGAGAATAGCCGAAGTCTAACAATGTCTAAAGCTCAACACATGCTTCATTCTTTGCCAACCGCATCGCATGACTGTAATGAACACTCACAGTATATAATTAGCGTCAGATCACGTGGCCACTTGTCCTAGTTAGTTGAGGAGGGGAATGGTGCTTCCTTCCTTTGTGTTTCCTGTGTCTGCCATTGAACGAAAAAAAAAACACGAATGGATGTTTTTTTTTTGAAAGCTATCAACGTCAGGGATTAGCTCTTAGCGGTTTTTACCGAAAGTTCAAAAATTGTTACACGACTCATTTTACATGTACACACACATCATTGAGGCACCCAAACATGTTTTCGTCGTTGCTGAACTGTCTCATAAAGTTTTCCCCGAGAGTATGAACATGGAAAGAACTAAATGTGGCTTATCAATCGGACGATAAGTAGAACTACAAATGTACGAAAGAAATACCAGAAAAGAAATATCCTAGTTGCCTCAGAGGGACTGCCGAACGTTGAGAGCCGCTTTAATTCTGGCAGGAGTGTCGTTATAAAGCTGTTCCCCAAGCTTTGACCACCACCGTATTTTGTTCTAACCTCACAGTTTTTCTGTGAAAAATAAAATAGATGCAGTATTACTGTTCACAATTGACACAAATATAATTGTCTAATTAACATCCACAAACGGAGGAAGCAGTTTCTCGGGAATGAAGGTTTTCTCTAAAAGAGCATCGAAACGGAAAAAAAAGAGGGAAAGGGGGTGGTGGGTATAGTTCTAAAACATACATTGTTCTAAAGATTCCTCTGCTCCGTATCTTCGGCAGAGATCAGAAAGCGTCGTCTAGAAAACTACTTGGTTCTCAAAAATACTTTTGCCAGAAAGCACGCTATCGTTGTGCCAGACTCTCGCGCGGTTCCTCACCACGTTGCAAGAACCAAGAATAATTTGTTTCTCTCGAATACATGGCTTGCACTGAGCGCGAACCTTCTGCGGTGTGTATTTTGCACCACCGGATTTGATTTTCTCAGCAAGAACAGAGCGCAATGATCACCAGCATATAGTGCGATGACGTCACGTGCAAACCATGGTAAACAGTTAAGTTTTTTTGGTGAAATGCGATGTTCTTAACACTGGCAAAAAGTGTATGTGAAAATTGTAAATTTGTGCAGTATATATAACAGTTTCGCGATGGTCTGCGGCAGCCTAATAAGATGTTAGAGTGCGCATGACCGAGAAAGCAGAGTTATAGAGTGAGGGCCCCAAACAAGTGCACGTAAAACCGAATTTAACATTCGCCTCCATAAGCAGTATTTTGTGAAGGTCCAATCTCGTACAAGCTAATGTCCAAATGTAATTTATATTAGATATATATTGTTTCTTCTTCGCGCTATTTATGTGTAATTAGGAATATAATTGCATGCATCATCTCTATGTATATTTTTTTTGCAGTAAGGCGTTGTGGATGGAAGTATTTAGAAGAATACCATTTATTGTTTCTCTGCACATTTCGTGCATTTTCCTTCAGATCTAGTATGTGAGCACACAGTTCTTTTGGGAATACCCCGCGACCCGGTGTTTTCCATTGCCAAATAACAAACAAAAAAGCACGTTTCCCAAGGCTCAACAGATGACGTATATTCGAGCATCGTTCTCCCCTGTCGGTCTCAAGCGGTTATGTAAACTTCCTGCAGTCAAATTTATTGATTACAATAAAATATACTGTAAACGACTTATCTTTCGCGGGCTCAAAATTTCGCGATTTATGTCAAAGCTGAAGTTTCGGAATAATTCGCGGGTTCTAATTTTCACGACCCGTGGGACCTCAATATAGATTCCAATGCGTTTACATTTTAACAGAATTGTTCGCGGGATCTATTTTCCGCGAATTGTAGGCGATTCGTGCAATTCAGCAAGGCGGTAAGTTGGGCGAGTTGGTTGAACATCTTCAAACGTGGAAACAGCGGAAAAATTTGACAAAGGACAAGTGAAAGAAGTGCACGGACAAAGCGCTTTGTCCGTGCACTTCTTTCACTTGTCCTTTGTCAAATGTTTTGCGCTGTTTCCACGTTTGAAGATTCGTGAAATTTGCGAAAATTAGGTCTTTGCGAAAATTAAGTCGTTTACAGTATTTAATTGCTGACTGTATGTTTGACAACATAAATAAAGACCCAATCCCCTTAAAGATATACGTAATAAGTAAATGCGCCTAAAATTGTCTTGTATCTGCAAACATTTCCAGGCGTTTTTATCCTCGATAGCCACGTCTAAAATGATTTGGGAGAGCATAAACAAAGGTCTGATTTTGAAGCTGATTTAAATAACTATGTGTTCCTGACATTTATTTACCATCTCAAACAGAAGTCTGTTATTGCCGTTTTTATATGATGAACAACATTTTTATGTGTCTGTGGGGTGGACAAAAACCAAATACAAAGGGGCGCGTGGCGGAACACGCAGACACTCAGAAAGTGACCAATTAAGTGCCTCCAACGTCATAGTATGAAATAGTAGTTTACTTCAATTAACAAAAACTCACCAAATAGAAAGTGAGATACTTATTTGCAAATTTAGTTTACTGGCATCTTGTCAAGAACATCAACAGCCAAGCTAGGCCGAAGATGTTCACTTGATTAAGCGCTATAAAAGGCCAGATTCGATCTGAGTATGAAGGTAGGTATAAAATAGAGTGATCAATCGGATAACTCTTCCGCATGATTATTCGCCTACATCCTCGGGCTGAGTTTAAACAATTCCGGTCATGAAAACAAGCGTTGTGATTGCCGATCAGTGTTTCTATAAACGGTAGACTGCAAGGGCTTGTCCTAAAATTTTCGTGACATTGTGAAAATATTATTGCTTCTAGTTCAGTTGTCGTGATATATATTGTGAAACGTATTTCGTAAATTAGATTTCACGATATATATGGCGATGAGGTGCCCATTCTATGATTTCGTGCACTGAAATTAATTTTTAAGTTCAACATCACAAGATTCAACTTTTAATACTGCCACGCAAATTTGTGCCAATCACGGGTATTTTAGGCGACCTACAAGACTTCGTGATACCTATCAATTCAGGTAAAATATATGAGACTGAGGTAAACAACCAGATCTTGAGCGTTTAAGCATAACCAGTTGTATGTTAATCTAGCTTTTCGTTTACTGTTTCGCCAAAAGTAAATAGATCCAATTTTTTTAATGTTCGGTTCGTGAAGTAAACGTGGATTGTACGAATGATAAAAAGCTGTATAATTATTCGTTTCACGGTGTAAAAAGTGCTTATAGCCAAAACAACGCGGAAAAAATATTCTCAATTTAGTGGTTCAAACCGGTTCGAACCGGTTCAAACCGGTTCGAACCGTTATTTTTTGCTCCCCGGAACTGAACCGGAACTGAACCGAAAGCCGTGAACCCGAACCCGAACCGAACCGATATTAATTTCGGTTCGACACTCTGCTTGGCAGTTCGGGCAGGCCGGTCGACGCGGCTGCCCGGAAGAAAAAAGGCAGCTTGCTCTGCGAGCTGACTTTCCCCAACGCACCCGCCTGCATTGGGGGAAAGCTAACTTCTGGGCGCAATTTTGCGCTGCTTGAAGTTTGATATATCGGTAGCGGCTGCTATTTTTGTTCGATGTAACCGTAGTTTTTGCTATATATTATCACTGCAACATTACTGTGCACAAAAACTGTTCGATATAAGGAATAATTTGATGTAAACGGGTTCGATATGGTCGGGTTTGACTGTATTTATGTCAAAGACAAATTCACATTATACCGTAGGCAAATCAATCATATACTACAATAATGGTAAAACATGAGTACAAACATCCTGATTGCTTGCTAAGTTCAATGCATCCAGGTGTGTGCAATAGCATTATTTAAATTCATATGCTGCTACAATAGTTTTATGTTATCAGTAAATCAACTAAAAAGCCCTGTTCGCATGTAGGACAGTAAGAGGTATATATAAATGTTGGAAAACTATTCCACTCTGTAAGAAAAGCATAGTCTTGGGAACCTTTCAAAACATGATTGTGGCACCATTTTAGGCGGAATGAGGTTATTTGCCTTTGGACTCTTTTCCCTAAAATTGTGCCAGTGTTTAACAATTATTAATTACTATATTGTTATGTCATTTTCAACAGCACTTTCAGTTGAGTTCTAACCCATCAGAAATTAGAAATGGTGGAACCGAAGGGCAAGAAGACCGAACATGCAGTCGTATATGATTGTGGTAGAAAAAAGTAAAAACGTTGAAGTGTTTTGAGGAATTAGACAGCAAGGTTATGGTCTACCTCGAATGAATGCCACATTTCCCCCTATAGATGAGCAATTTAGCCAGTGCAGAACGACTGCTAGTCTGGGGTATTTAACATGCATCATGCAGTAGTGCTTAGATGTCTTTCTTTAAGATGTGACTTCATGATGTGCACATGCATAAAATGAGAATGTGAATACCACTTTCCATACATACAAAGAGATAAGGTAGCACCCGAAACCAAACGCGACTTCACTATGGATTTTCTGCGTGAATCTCCCAATGATTTCAGGGTAAGTTCTAGTGCCGTGTTTGATAATCCCTGGACAATCGAAATTCGTAAGGGCAAAACAATCGGGATCTCATGTTAAGAACCTAGTGGAACCTACCCAGAACAAGCGCCAGGATGTTGCCCTGCAAGCTGAAGGCCTCCTTGGTTCCTTGCGATCCTGCCCAGCTGCAGGATGCAGCCACAGAATTCCCTACCAGCTGTGTAAGGACGAGCCTGGTTGCCACCTTATGATTATTTCCGCCATTCTGGCGGAAATATGCTGCCTAATGAAGCAGAAAAAAGAACATTGTGAAGTCAGATTACACACTCAATGCACTGGAAGCATATAAGTTCTGCCTTGAACCAAAGAGCACATATGATTTAACCAAAATAACAATTTATCTCAAATTCAGAAATAAAAGTAGCTGAAAATCTTGAGTCCTAATGTGCATGAAACGACTTTCTGACATTGGCCAAATAAGTGTGGCAGTTGCTTTCTGTCACTTTTTCAATGAAGATCAGAAAACAATTAATACCCTAGTGGGCTAGTTTTTCCATAAAACATAAAATGGATGGAAACGTGTGGTGTCCCTCAACTCTACACCACTTTCAGGGTCATTGGCATTGTGACGTGCAGCCTGGGCAGACCAGGGGACCCGGAGATATCTGGCTTTGCCGAGCGCTGAAGTTCACGCTCGGCAATCGCCGATCAGTAGCAAAGCGGCAGCGGTGAGAGAATGCTTTCGTTGACTCCGGGTAGATGGCCAAAACTTTGTGTATTAGATGCCAAGAATATGTGGCTTCCAAAGCACTTACGTACATTTGACCGAAAACATTCAGAAAAGGTTAGCTTTATATACAGGTGTATAATTGCTCAAGGTGCAAACTCAATACACTGCACCTGACGCGAAGTGACGCCGCAGGGAAATAGTCTATTTTTTGGCAGTTATGCAGCGCTCTTGAAACATTTTAAGGAAACAGGGCGTGTTTCCTCGTACTTGTCCTGAGGTAAACAAAATAAGATTAACAAGTTCCATATTCTTTTAACGTTAAAATTGTTTCATGGCCCCTTTAAAGGGACAATGAGGACGATTTTAAATAAAGTGGGTTTTTTGGACACCTGGGGACCTGGCTGCCGGTAAATTTTTTATAGAATTCTGCGACACCTATTTCTTTGCTTGCGAATAATCCAGTGATAGCGAAATTAACTCTCTGAGTGACGTCGTAAGGGAAGAGTCGCTTCGCCTCCGACGTCATGCTCCGCCATCACAAAGGAGAGGTGCAACGAGGGCGCGCGAATCTCGTTTTTTCTGCGCTTTCGTGATAAGTTTTGGTATTGTCAGCTTGTTCGCAGGCAAAGCAACGGGCACCACAGAATTTTATAGAAATATTGAGCGGCATGCCAGGGGCCTAAGGCATCGAAAAACACACGTAAGAAAAAGAAACTTAAAATCGTCCTCATTGTTCCTTTTGAATGTGGACAAGGGGTAAAAACTGTATAGAGGTAAGCATATTTGCAACTAATCGGAAGAAAGTGTTGGCTTGCAGTTGTCAGTGGCAGCAAGGCCGTGGGAATGCTAGGTCAAAACTTGAACCTCATGTGGAGGATGGGGAGGGGGTCGGGGCTACCCAGCCTTTACGGGCGCATGGTTACTATATGGGAGGAAGAAGGAAACAGAGAAAACTAGAACCACATGGACGAGATTATCCCTTACTAACATGGCATTGAGGATATGAATCCATCACGGCACCGAATCATGAAAGTCTGGCAACCTAAGCCCAATTCGACATAAATAACAAACCCTGACAAAGTAGACCTTGCTCCTCAGTAAAGCACTGACCTTCCATCGGGACAAGGTACCGTCCTCCAAAAGCTAGTCGCCAGCCAGCGTTCAGCAGCACGGGTCAGAAACAGACCAGCCACAGGCATGCCAGAGCAAAAATAATTATCAACAGACCGCCTAAGTATGAAACGAGGTGTCTCCGATGCTCTCCGCTAGCCAACATCCACCATCGGCAACCAATTTTGTCACACAGTTCATGACAAGAGAATGAGTGGGATCATGGGCCACAATAGTGATGGCAGAGGAGTTCCCGTACCATTCAGCGAGGGATTGCCGTCCATGCCGTCCCGTGACAAATAGAGGAACGCCATAGCCACAATGACGACGGTTACGGAACCTTCCTCCCTGTCAATAATGGCCCGACGAGCCAGACAATAACATCGGAAAATTCAGCAACATGGAACGACTGTGACAGATGGACGACAGCAACCGAGCACGGCTGCAATGGACAGACGTCCACAACAACGATGATGCGTCTGACACGGCAGGCTAAAGTAGAAGCGTTCTGCCACTGTAGGGCTTGTGCTACCGAGCAACCTCGTTGAGTTTGCATTGGGTTGGTGGGCCGCTACAGAGAGCTCCGTCTGATGATCGTCGTCATCAACGTCCACTGCAACCATGCTCAGTTGCTCGGTCGCCCGTCTGGCAATCGTCGTCGACGTTTATTGCAGCCGTGCTCGGTTGCTGTCGTTTGACCGTCACAGCTGCGCCCAGTTTCGGACGTTTTTGGTGTTGTCGCTGGCTCGTTGGGCCATTACTGACAGGGAGGAAGGTTATGTTGCATTGGTCATTGTGTGGCTCATAGAATCCCAAAAATCTATCACGGCACAGCGTGGACGGTGATTCCTTGCTGAACAGTATCAAAGCTCCTCTTGCACTGCCATCAAGATCCAAGATCATACTGTCGTTCTTGCTTCGTCGTCCACCGTGTGATGAAACCGGTCGCCGCAGGAGAATGTTGCATAGTGGACGACATCGGAGACTCTCCCCTCATGTGTACTTCGGTGCATACCGAGGTTTGCTGAACAATCTGAGAGACAACTCTCATATTGTCGCGTGCCACGCGTAGTGGCATTTCAGCTCGTATTGGCTGCGATAGTACATTTGTTCCATTTCAATAGCATTTGCAATATATAAATTAAGCTAAATTAATATAAAGAAAAGGGTAAAAAGGCTACAACATGGGGTGCAAGCGATGGCAGACCTGCAACAGCATGGGCAGTCCGTGGTGGGACCGCGCATCGGGGGAGGACAGGCAGCAAAGGGATGAGCCTGGACATATCATGGGCAATTCAGTGATCAGCGATGAGACCAAACACAGAACGACCGTTGACATACGTCAACAGCAGAGTGGGCCTAGAGACGACTAAGGGACAGTAAGAGTGACATGCTTCATTGCAATTGTGTGACCATGCAACTTTTTGGAGAGTGAGCGAGCACGGCCTGATGGGATGGCAGTAGCAACCAAGCAACCCGCAGCCTTTTTCAAGTGGTTAGCTGATCAACACACTACTTTAAAGTTGGTTGCATAAACATCTAGAGGTATATTAACCTCTAAATAATTGATCTATACCAGGGTGGGCCAGGCTGACCCGGCCTAAGAGCCGCAAACAAAACCACAAAACCTCCAAGAGCTGCGGGGGAGGTGAGGTGATGGGGGCACAATTTTTGTAGAGAGCAATAAACGAAACTGGAGCTACTTTCAATCTATCCGAGTCAAAAGCAGTCCAACTGTACTATAAAGGTAGCAGCAGCACGAGACTACCAAACCGCAACATGTCTTTCGATTTAAGACGTTCTCCAATTCTCTGTTTGAGGAAGCGCTCGTGTGACCGAAAGCAAGGCGGGGGAGTGGGGGAGGGAGCCGTAAGCCGCATTTAATCACGCGAAGAACCGCATGCGGCTCGCGAGCCGCAGCTTGGCCACCCCTGATCTATACCATCATTTAAAAAAATTGCTTGTAAACTTGAGACCCAAAATATTATGTTAATTAAGGAAGTTGTAGTATAGACGCACATACCTTTTTAGCGATTTCTCCTGAGATCGGACAGCTTTTCCGACAGGTACCGCCGTATCTTCTGGTGCTGGGCCGCCCTTTTAGCCTGGCGGTACCCCTTCTCCCTCAGGTGTAGCCGAAAGCAGCCTGGAATATTGAAAATTCAGGGTAATTTTTTGCAGTGCTCAGACTTAAAACAATATAGAACATCATACATAGAGGCTGGAGGGTCATAGTTTAAGAAGACCAAGTGAAAATTAGTCTCAATGGAAGCAGTTAAGAGGCAGCTGGCACCTAACAAACCTTCAAGGTTTCTTAGAATTTACACAGTTCAGAGATTACCATAAAAACAAAAATACCGCAGTATCCTGATTCATGTTCCACTCCCAATAGACAGCCCACCCTGGCTTTTGTTATTCTTTTAAGCACAAAACAGGTAGCCCATGCCTATAAATCTCACTGCTAGGCCAGTGACTTTGTAAGAAATATGACCTACAACTGTAGATAAGTAGACAATGAACATTGGCAACTGCTTATATTTGGTTGTCATCCCTCGCTGTGGTAACAGCTTAGACAGGCCACAGAATTTAAAAATAGCATAATCAATCTTTCACATTTCTTGAAATATCTTCCATTCATGACCTGGCTACAATATTTATTACCCTTTCTGGCAGCACTCTACGAGGTAGACTACCTTACATTTCCACCAAATTTCTCAATTTTAGGTGAGGCTACCCTCAGGATATTATAGCAATGCTCGTTTTCAGTTAACCTTCTAAAAGTCTCCAAGCCATTATTTCTTTACTTATTGCGTAAAGTGATGTTTGCTTCAAGAGCACTCACAACAGTAGTCATAAGTATGCCCATATCAAATCTAACAACCTGAGATCTCCATAACAAAGTAATCCTTAGGTTGGGAGTCAGCTGAAGAAAAAGAGAAATTGATGGTTGAAATTAATTCAAAACACTTACCTCCCTACAGTTGGCATACATCATGAAAGGTGCATTTCAAACTTGCAATATACATGTCAGCAAGCAGATTATGACCATAAGAAAATTAAATTCAAATGCTAAGAGGTTAAGTTGTTGCCTTTCTTCCCTGAAACTAACAGCCAATAGAATTGAATGCCTTTCGCAGCGTGGGCTGTTAAAAACAATGCAATGTTTGTTCCTGCATCATTGCACATTTCTCTTTTACTTCAACATGCTGCTTTGAAGTTTAATCTGATGCATGTGTCTCCCCACTAAACAAAAAATAAGTAGATAAACAAAGCAAAACAAACAAGTTCTCCTAATGCCGAAATTAATTTCCTCTAGGCATTAAGTGCTTTACGAAGAAGTGTGCTTCCACAAGAAGTTACACAAATGCCAGAATGTAGATTACAGCAGATCTTAAAGGGGTATGAAAACAGAATTCCAGCGCTCATTTGCTAGCTTGGATGTGGGCTATGTTGCAGCATCACCTCAAAAACAACAAACTTTCGTTGAAAGGCACAAGAAAACTAAATTTAAAGCTAATTAAAGCCTTTCATGTGCACCTGGTGGATGCCTCCAAAGCTTCGTTGGGAGGTAATCTAGCAATGTTGGGGATCTTGAAACGTAGTCGTGACAGAGCAAAAACCGCTATGTAGCTGCACTACACATCGGAGCAGCGCCGCTCTTTGGTTGGAGGTATACTCAACTGTTGGAGTAATCTGACCCTGAACGCGATGACCTTGACATGACTGATCTCACACATGGGCGCTTAGTCGGCTCAGTCCGCGTTGGTCCACGTAAAGCCCACAGGTGTTTCAAATGCCTAAGCTGTAACACGTCTAAGCCACCAATATGCACCCGAACGGCACAGCTCGTAACCACGCCAGCTGTGCCAGATACCCCACGACGCATCGAGCTCTTCATTGACTTCTTTTCGAGCACTTGCTCGAGTACGCTGCTTAGAACAAAAAATAAAATCATCTGTTCAAAATACACATGTGCGATTATTATTTACGGTTATTATCTGTTATGCTCGACTTTCATTCTTGGCAGGGTACCTTTGACACACGTCCAGGTGTTAGCAGACAACCTACTACAGTATAATCTCGGTGATACTAATCGGTATGAATTTCGGAAGAAAACCAATTCGCAAATTCCCCGGCCGAAGCGCATTGAATACAACGTGAAAATTTTTGGGTGTTCCAAATACCTCGACGCGCTGCGACGGCTGATACGAATGCGTGCTCCACAACCAATGGTGGCGAGGAGGCCACGATCGGCGACTGTAAGCTCCCAAGGCTCCGGGCGGCTGATTGCCTGCTGCTGCCAGGGATCAGCCGCACTTTGTTCACCCAAAGACTTGAGCAAAATTACATGCGTGTTACAATCGGACCCAAAAACCAAAACTACACAAAATGCTAAAAAAACTGTGCAAAGTGGCCAGCCCCATCACCATCAACACATGTTTCAAATCCAATCCAATCAGAATCCAAATTCACTGTTTTGTTTTTGCGATCTTGTGGAATGGTGTTTCAACCTTGGAAAAGCAAAACCGATTTTACTATATGGTTACCTCTAAAAAATAGTGATTGCGGTGGCAAAAACAGAAAACTGAGTGATGTTGGTGGTGTCTTTGGTGTGGTCCATGGTGACATGCGACCATGGTTCGAAAAAACAAAGGAACCGAGTTTTCGCTCGCAAGTTTTCGATGTAGGGCTTCAACAGCACTTAGTGTGGGCACTTTCCGAGTATGTGTGCATTTGATAAAATGCTTTCCACGAAGTGTATGTTGTTCAGACGTCATTAATTTATCTGCGCGGTAAAATCGGCAATAATAAATTTTTTGAACATTCGTGGGTTGAATATAACTGCGTGTTACAATCGGGGGCGTGTTACAATCGTGCAAACTGCATACAAGATATTTTCTGCCATAAATAAATGCACATTCATGCATTCCTTCTGCTTCAAAATATAAATTTTGTTTCGCTTTCGTTGATACGAATTTAGCATGAAATATTTTACGCGACTCCGCGAGATTCGTATCAAGATTTTAAACAAAATGTTTGCTTAATGAGAGAGCCTGCACCTTGTGCGGAGTGAGTGGGGCAAACGTCTTCTCTTGCCCCGCTGCCTTTGCCTTGTTGGAGAGGGTACCGGTCACCGACCTCTCCAAAAGCACGTCCACTGGCCGTATGGAAGCAGCAGTGATCTTGCAAAACATGGAGTCGTACTCTGCTTTCCGCATGTTGCCCGGATTCCTGGTTGACGTGCACACCTTGTCCAACATGGATCTGTTATAAACAAAAGCGAGAAACAGCTTCACACATACCAGTCGTTGACGCAGAGTGGTACTGTATACTCCAAGATGCATCTAAAATAATTCCATGCATGAAATTTAGGCCTTTAAATTTAAAACAGCACTACCTATGAATTCCTATCTTCATGGGCATCTGCACAGCTGATGGGCCTACAAAGCTTCATGGCATTTGCATGAAACAGGTATGTAATCCCTTAGTTGCATCAGGTGAGCGTGACAATAGAATGTTTTCCAGGCCCTGGCTATAACCACAATTAAGGGCCTGGCTACAATAATATTTTAATGACTTCTGGTTGCAATCGATTCAATCTACTGTGCTTACACTATCCCAGGAGTGGCCAAACTGAGGCTCGCTAGCCGCACGCGGCTTTTTGCGGGTCCAAGTGCGGCTCGCGGCTCCCTGGAAAACGTGTCCCCATGACGCGTGTCCCCTAGACGAAAAGAGTTCTAGGATTTAAAAAGAGCTCACAGTCTTGGCAGCCTTGCAACACACTACATACATTCAGCCGGAATGCTTTATGCCACATAGATGCGTCCAGTGACCCTGTTTCCTTTATTGTTCTAGAAAGACTTTCAACCGTATACGCATAACGGTTGTCAGGGGCAGTGACTGGCTAGTGAATCATGTAATAATTTTTGCTTAGCGGTGGAAAAGACCTTCTGATGCCTAGTGTTATTTGTTGTAGTCACCCATTATAATTGTCCTTTTTTGAAAGAACTGTTCCCTCCATATTGTTTCTTGTTAAAAGTAGCCCTTTCTTTTTTCCTACGACTCTAAACTTTTGTAGTTTTGTCTGCGGCTCTAACTCCATGTCACTCTGGCCACCCCTGCACTATCCTAAACTCTTTTAATGTATATCATACACTGCATGAAAGTGAAAAAAAAATATTTTACCATTCCATCCTTATTCTGGAGGCCGATGGTAGCATCCACAATCTCATTCTTCGCAAGGGTGTCCTCGTCAGCAACTGAAAAACAATTTCACATTGAAGGGGTACAGAAACCAAATTCCAGCACTAATTTTTTAGCTTTAATGTGTTGCATGTGTAACCCGCGGTTTGCCACTTGGACATGAGATGGCGGTACTTGTGCCGGGATCAGCGGAAGCGCGCTCGCAGCACAAACCCAGCGGGAGAAAAGGACACTCTCGCTCGGGCAGCGGCGAAGGTCGGACGTGCATCATGCCGTTATACTAACAGTAAAGCCAGTTATTTTACCCAAAACGTCTACGGAGTTAACACATGTTGCAACATAACCTCAAAAATACCAGTCTTTTGTTGAAAGGCACAAGCAAACTAATGTTAAAGCTAATTAAACAATCTTGCAATGTGCACCTGGTGGATGCATGTGGAGCCTATTTGGGAGGCAATATAGCAACGTTGGGGACCTTGTTACGTAGTCATGACGTAGGAAGGACATTCCTCGGTAATCCTGCTCAGCAACAGAGCGCAGCCACAACAGTAGAGTAGAGAGCTCTTTGCTGTTCATGCCTTCTCTCTCAACATTATTTTTTCCACCCTTTATGAATGAATATCCTCTATGCAAGATATAAGCGATGTGTTGCATATGACATTTTTGGCTCTATCACCGCACACTGAACTTCTTTCATATATTGCAGATGCATTAAAAAAGTTAACTTTTCAATGCTAAAGCATGGGTTCTGTTAGTATGGTAAACATACGAGTACCCAAAGGTGAGGCCATAAATTACTTACGTGTTAGGCAGTAGGACCCTACAGCACCTCCCGCATCAACTGGAAGCCGAGCCGCAGGTAGTCCTGCAATTGATAGAGCAGGGTGGGTCAGAGAAAGGTCTTTCTAGCAGCTCCACCAGTGTGCCCCCTAGCAGCATTACTCATGCACATTGGGGTGTAGGCAGAAAGCACGGCATTCCTCATCAACAAATCTTGACAACACATTGTTGCAGGCGTCAAATTGGGTCCTCGTGCTATTTTTTTGTTATTTAGTTGATTCTTTGTCGTCCTTGTAACTCCCGACTGCTCTAGTGGCCTTTGTGAAATAAAGAAGGCTTGGTAAACTGCAAAGATTTGCATGAGTGCTGAAACAGAGCAATCCCAAGGAAGTATAAATGTTACGGCCTCAGCATGACATTACGCTGAGTGATGGGATTCCCAAGCTGCTTTCCCCACTCACATTTTGTGCATGATCGGCTCTCTTTCTGCATCAGTTGGACCGGTCTGTTGTGTGCCCGTTTCGGTCCCTGCTAGCGCTGCTTTTGAGAGCCCCGCCACATCGTCACTTTCAGCTTTTCTCCGCATCTAGAAATTTATTTAACGCTAAGATTTAGCTTTCGGACACTCTCAGCAAAATAGGCTGCACCACATTACTTAGACAGGTAATGATATTCTGGTGACAGAATTTCCACATAAACTGCTTTGCGTTAGAGGGCACAAGGGCTGACCTTTTTGGGAGGTGCAGCTTTGTGTGAACTTGCAGATGCCTCAGCTGCCCAATCCCGCCTGGCCAGTTCAGTTGCCATTTCCTCTTGAGTTTCTAGTAAGTACATTTGTGATCATGAATAAATAAATTGGTTAGGAAGCAATTGCAGCTGATGCAACATCAATGCAAGCCATGTATTAAATGACTTGCATGGATTGACGTCGAATCAGCCACGATTGTGCGCGTTAAAATCGTGCTGCGGTGCACAAGAGTGTGGCGCTCCGTTCATTAAATGGACAGAAGCGCCACCGGAGGACTGACACTCGAGTGCGCTCTTCTTGCACCGAGTATTTCTCGAAGTGCAAGTGACTTCTTCGTGCTGACAAAAACGTTGTCGAGACGAGGAGTGCAGTGGACCGCTGCCTCTTTTCAGCTGAAGAATGCTTAATCCAGCGAGTAAAAATGACTTGATTTGAAAACCAAGACAGCAATTAGCATTACCGGAAAAGGTTTGTTCCTGAATCTCGCCTGAAAACGAATTAATCTATCGAACAGTATCGTTATGATAGTAGAGCGACAGAAAAGTTTTCGGGATGAGAAGACAGTCGGATCGCTGCCCTTTGTAGAATGCACAGCCCTGCGAATAAAGATACTTCGATTGGAAAGCGAAAACGTTGCGGAAAAGGTGTGTTCATGCATCTCGCCTGAAAACTAATTAATGTGCTATTTATTGAACGGTGGTGTGCCAGTATTGGAGTAGCACATCGACAGGTTCCGTCTCGCGCTGCAAGACGGAAACCCAAGATATCTGACAAGTGTGAGAGTTCCTTGATTTGACAAGCGAGTTCAAGAATATTGTCTTTCATTTAAATCTGAACAGCATGCATGGTCAATAAATAGATCGGCCAAAGTAACATTCAGAATATGTGGTCGAAGCGAGTCTTCAAACCTTTCAGAAATATTGAAACATTCGTAAAAATTTCCTAACGTCGCCGCGCATTATATATATATATATTTTTTTTTGCTTTTGTTTTGCCGTTTTACAGAGCCCTTAATTAATTTATCTTCAAATTAATTTCGGCATCTGTGAGCTACTGGGTTCGTCATAAACATGCGGTCGGAAGTGGCTCATACAGCTCGTTGAAAGTTTCGGTGTGCTGCGCTACTGTATGCTATGCTTCGTTTAGTTGCTGCGCTCGGAGTGTGACACTCGGAATGTTGGGGTACGAGTAAAGGAGCGCGGACTGAAGGCACTGGAGCAATGGCGGCTGGTAGGGTGCCATATGATGTCACGTGCAAGGCAGTTAAGTCCACACGTTTTCAACTGAAGTTTAAAGCCGGGAACACATTTGCGAAAAAACGCCGAATTTCGTGCAAAAACCGCACACAAAAATCGCACGGCAGCTAGGCTCCTCCCTTGCTCCTCCCCTTTTCCGAAAATCGGGAGCGGTTCGAAAGATCTGCAGCGCCAGAAATTTTCGCACAGCGCCTCCAAATTCGGGGCGGAGGAGCTCGGTGAGCGAAAGCCCGGAACAGGACGGAACAAAAAGATACGATCGGCTCGCAACATGGGGGTTCACGCAGCTTCGGAAGCAGCGCAGGCAACATCGTATGCCATCCGTGCGTTCTCATCTCAACCTTCGTAGAAAACCCCTTCTGTCTCTATCAAAGGGCGGTGGTACAAAGGCTCGCGTGGCATTCAACGAGGTTTTAAATGCTGAAGTTTTTAAGAGGCGCGAAATATCGGACGCGCCAGTTCGCCAGACTACCGAACAGTCTCCTAAAGTCGGAGCACGAAAACCGCAGTGCATTGCGATTTCCGCGCCGCGCATTCCACCTCATGTGGCTCGTCTTCCGAAAATCGCAAGCCACGATTTTCGCAGTCTCTGATTTCTCTCCGATTTTCAGTTCGTTTTTTTCGCAAATGTGTTCCTGGCTTGCCTAGCTTGGTGCCCCAAATAAGCACAGTCCACAATACTCACTTTTCACCACAGTCGCAATAAAAATGAAAGAAAGCGGCGATTGCTTGTGGCTACGTCGCACTTTGGGATGGTAAAAATACACACTCACCCGTCAGTTTGTGGATCTCGGCGTCGTAATAGCCTCCTCGAGTGTTCGCGTCGCCGTCCCGAAACACCTTGTACACCGTCCTACGCTCGGAGTCGGCCACATTCGAAGGATTGCAGTTCTTAAATAACGCCCTATGGACGCCGCTTATTTTTACGTTCTCGCGAAATCGAGTGAAACCTACCTAAATATCTAAAACGTCGAAAACACTCCACGAGGAAGGGCGACGCCGTCAAGGCAACAAAGCGACAAAGCCACACGAAACACCTGGATTTGGATTTGGCTTCGAAGCTTTTGAAGACGCAGTTGCTCAAACGGATATAAGCGGCGAACGTTTTTCGAAATGTAAAGTACAGATTAAAATTTATCGGATCGTCGAGCGTCGAACACTGCGTATGAACTTGAATGAGAATATTTTTGACAGAAATCTGTCAAGTATCAACACTGCGTATAAAGAAACTGGCGCCGGCAGTGCCGGGCGCAGCCGATGCGTCGGCAGCAGCCGATGCATTAACGACAAATTCATGATTTACGGGCGCTCCGACACCCTCCCGCCCGTGGCGGAGTGGTAGCGCGTTGGGCTGCGGAACGAAAGGTCGCTGGTTCAACGCTTACCAAGGGACTGAACGAGAAAATTTTTTTTTGTGGTGTGTTTCTTTTGTTTTTTATTATATCTATGGTGGTGGTGGTGGTAAAAACTTTATTTCAGTCTACTACGCCTGCGACGCTTTTTCGCTAACGACCGCCCTGGTCTAAAAGGGTTCTGGTGCAGCTGATTACTGAATAATGTGGGTTTTTCTACCTTACTAAAATATTAAGGGGGCTAGTTGGTTTAACATAAAGATTTAAAAAGCGCAAAGGACGGACACGGACATGAAGTAGACGGGACAGCGCTATACTCACAACTGGGGTTTTAATAGAAAAATAAAGAAGAGAAGAAAGAAGCGAAAGAAATTCTACGGAAGACAAAAAGGACGAAAATAAATGAAAAAAAAATTAAAGAAGTATGAGAATTGTAGTTGTAAATGAATATAAAGAAGAAACAGATAAAAATAAAAAATAAATATTAATAAAGGCCTTAAAATAATTTTAACATTATTGCAACATGACTTTGAAGGATGAAGTTTTAGATAATCATGCCCCTAACTGAAAACCTTTTGACACCTCGTGTGGGGTGGTGTAGGTATAATAGTTCTTTGTCTGATAAGGACACAGAAGGTTCACTGACACAGACGTCACCACATGCCTTGATTGCCTGCGCCTCGTAAAGTTCTCTTGATCTTTTGCCACGGTACGGTTCTGTGTCCTTATCAGACAAAGAACTATTATAACTACACCACCCCACACGAGGTGTCAAAAGGTTTTCAGTTAGGGGCATGATTATCTAAAACTTCATTCTTCAAAGTCATGTTGCAGTGATGTTAAAATTATTTTTAATGTCTTTATTAATATTTTTCTATTTTTTATTTTTATCTACTTCTTCTTTATATTAATTTACAACAATTTACCTTTAGTGACTCGACGTGTTTTCGCTCAAGCACTTTGAAGGTCGACTGAACGATGAGACACATAAGGCTTTCAACTTAATAAAAAATCACATCCTGATTGCCTGTTTTCTCCGAGTGTTTGTCCTGCTTGTGCCTGACCGACTGAATTGTTTCAGAGTCTGTCTCAAGATCCGAGACGAGTTTCTCCCAGGGAGGTTTATCTGCCACATACACATATGCCTCCCAACTGGACTCGTGCTAAACGTGCATGGTTGTACATCAGTGGAATCCATGGACGTTTAGAAGCAAATCAGTTTTGTTTTCATTGCCAGGTTCAAATCTTTTGTACTCAAAAATTAATAAAATGTCATTGATCTCTGCAAAAATGTGTTGGCCAAATATATTTGCATGTACACGTTACAGGCATGAAGAAGTCAACAATTGTTTTAAGTTTTTACAATCATGAGACTGACTTTAAAACTTCTTGTGGCGGAAAGTGCTTGTTTGGGGAGTTTACATAAACAGAATATTTCTGGCTACCCAATGCCTTTTTGAAATAGGATGCAAAAAAGTACAGATGTTAAGTGCTGTACAGTGTCGGCACACATATAAGGATATAAGGCCTATTTATAATGGAAATAAATGCAGCAAGTGCTCTGTTTCCGGATAGTGGCCAGCTTTTCGTAATATTGGTAGCCAAACAGAATTGATGCATCAGTAGCCAGCGGGTCACCTTTTGAACATCGCTGGCAATAAGAAAAGTGGGTGTTTGGTGGCCAGATGCTTTCCAGACAACGTATGTTTTGCCACCAATGGTTAAAACAAATTATGTGGCCAGACACTTGGTTGCCATCTTTTTCTTTTGAACATCGGTGGCCATGCGAAAAGTGATTTCTCTTCGGCCAAATGCTTGGCAGACATTTAATTGCTTGCCACTTACGCCGCCGAGCAGAAATGGCGCATCAGTTGCCATACATCTATGGATCATCTTTTGAACAACTGTGGCCAGAAAAAAAGAGTGCTCTGTGGCCAGATGCTTGCCAGACATATTTTTGTCTTTGGTAGCCGAGCAGAAATAATGCATCAGTGGCCACACACTTTCGGATCATCTTTTGAACACCTGTGGCCAGAAGAAAAGAGAGTGCTCTGTGGCCAGATGCTTGCCAGACATCTTTTTGTCTCTGGTAGCCGAGCAGAAATAATGCATCAGTGGCCACACACTTTCGGATCATCTTTTGAACACCTGTGGCCAGAAGAAAAGAGAGTGCTGTTTGGCCAAATACTTGCCAGACATCTTTTTGTCTCTGGTAGCCGAGCAGAAATAATGCATCAGTGGCCACACATTTTCGGATCATCTTTTGAACACCTCTGACCAGAAGAAAACAGGGTGCTCTGTGGCCAGATGCTTGCCAGACATCTTTTTGTCTCTGGTAGCCGAGCAGAAATAATGCATCAGTGGCCACACACTTTCGGATCATCTTTTGAACACCTGTGGCCAGAAGAAAAGAGAGTGCTCTGTGGCCAAATGCTTGCCAGACATCTTTTTGTCTCTGGTAGCCAAGCAGAAATAATGCACCAGTGGCCACACACTTTCGGATCATCTTTTGAACACCTCTGGCCAAAAGAAAACAGGGTGCTCTGTGGCCAGATGCTTGCCAGACATCTTTTTGTCTCTGGTAGCCAAGCAGAAATAATGCATCAGTGGCCACAAACTTTCTAATCATCTTTTGAACACCTCTGGCCAGAAAAAAACAGGGTGCTCTGTGGCCAGATGCTTGCCAGACATCTTTTTGTCTCTGGTAGCCGAGCAGAAATAATGCTTCAGTGGCCACACACTCTGGGATAATCTTTTGAACACCTGTGGCCAGAAGAAAAGAGAGTGCTCTGTGGCCAAATGCTTGCCAGACATCTTTTTGTCTCTGGTAGCCAAGCAGAAATAATGCATCAGTGGCCACAAACTTTCGGATCATCTTTTGAACACCTCTGGCCAGAAGAAAACAGGGTGCTCTGTGGCCAGATGCTTGCCAGACATCTTTTTGTCTCTGGTAGCCGAGCAGAAATAATGCATCAGTGGCCACACACTTTCGGATTATCTTTTGAACACCTCTGGCCAGAAGAAAACAGGGTGCTCTGGGGCCAGATGCTTGCCAGACATCTTTTTGTCTCTGGTAGCCGAGCAGAAATAATGCATCAGTGGCCACACACTTTCGGATCATCTTTTGAACACCTGTGGCCAGAAGAAAAGAGAGTGCTCTTTGGCCAAATACTTGCCAGACATCTTTTTCTCTCTGGTAGCCGAGCAGAAATAATGCATCAGTGGCCACACACTTTCGGATCATCTTTTGAACACCTCTGACCAGAAGAAAACAGGGTGCTCTGTGGCCAGATGCTTGCAAGACATATTTTTGTCTCTGGTAGTCGAGCAGAAATAATGCATCAGTGGCCACACACTTTCGGATCATCTTTTGAACACCTGTGGCCAGAAGAAAAGAGAGTGCTCTGTGGCCAAATGCTTGCCAGACATCTTTTTGTCTCTGGTAGCCAAGCAGAAATAATGCATCAGTGGCCACAAACTTTCTAATCATCTTTTGAACACCTCTGGCCAGAAAAAAACAGGGTGCTCTGTGGCCAGATGCTTGCCAGACATCTTTTCGTCTCTGGTAGCCGAGCAGAAATAATGCATCAGTGGCCACACACTTTCGGATTATCTTTTGAACACCTCTGCCCTATTGGAAAAACCAGCATGAAAATCAAACTGGCCAAGCTGGTAACTAAGATGGTCAATGTGGTCAATGTGTTAGTCAAACTGGTTTAACTGGCAATCAAGCTGGTTTAAGCTGGGCAAGCTAGAATTTAAGCTGGTCAGTCTGGTTTAAGTGAAAGCCAACATGGTTTAACTAGAATCTGGTTTTAGATTCAATCTGGTGTAGCTGGGAGCCAGTCTGGTCCTAACTGGTCAAACTGGTTTTCCATGGAGCCAATGTGGTCAAGCTGGGAGACAAGCTGGTCATGCTGGGAGTCAAGCTGGTGAATCTGGTCGAACTAATAATCGTGGTGGTCAAGCTGGTCTTTTGGGAGTGCGCACGCCAAGGTCGGCTAGGGACAGCCGAACTGACATTGCTGGGAGCACGCTCGCCAAGGTCGGCTTAGGCTGGGAGGAGGCCACGTCCTGTTCTTTGTCCTCTTTTTTTTTCGGAAGACGACCGGGCGCGTCAGGCGCGCTGCAAGCTACCTTTGTGTGCGAGAAAAGAGAGAGAGAGTGGTAGAAACGGAGAATTCGAGACGCGTTTTGCTATGTTCTGCAGATTTTCGAAGGGACGGCTGTGTGCGCGTTGTTGGGAGACTACTTGAACGACGGTGCAAGCGAAGCGGGATTTGAGGAGACAGCGAGCGGCAGTCCGTTCAGTGCGGGAAGATGTCGGACGTCCCGACTGAGGCGTCGCTTCGTGTCTTCGAACGTGTGTGTGCTCGTGAATGACGGTGGTGCCAAGGAGCCAATGCAAATGCCATCGAAGCCACACGGATTTCCTCGCCTCTGCCGACCACGCAAGTTGCGGCTTCGCCCCCATCACTGGCGGGACCCAGGTTCGCTTCTCTCATCCGTGTAGTATTTTCTTTTGCTATTGCCAGTTTTTGGCGTGTGTCTAGTATTTTTCGTGTTGAAAGATAAGCAATCTGGTTTTATTAACATTGTTGGCTTTGCACCGAGAACCACTGTCTGTGCGTCAGTTAGTACTGTGTCATCGCCGAGGGTATGTAGCATCTGAACTCACGTGTAACGACCGCAAGTACGAAAATAATAAATTGGATGCCGAGTTGGCTTATCTGAAGAGCTTGGCTTGTTTATATTGTGTATTAATTTAAACAGGTTAAACTGGTTGGGAAGTCCAGCCGCATGACCAGTTTAACCATCATGACCACCATGCCAAACTGGGGATGTTGGGGCAATCACCCAGCTTGAAGCTGGGACCAGATCAACCATCATGACCACCATGCCAAACTGGGCATGCTGGGTCAATAACCCAGATTGAAGCTGGGACCAGATCAACCAGCATGACCAGTATAACCAGATCAACCACCATGACCAGTATGACCAGATCAACCACCATGACCACCATGCCAAGCTGGGCATGCTGGGGCAATAACCCAGCTTGAAGCTGGGACCAGCTTAAGCTGGTTTTTTCAATAGGGTGGCCAGAAGAAAACAGGGTGCTCTGCGGCCAGATGCTAGCCAGACATCTTTTTGTGTCTGGTAGCCGAGCAGAAATAATGCATCAGTGGCCACACACTTTCGGATCATCTTTTGAACACCTCTGGCCAGAAGAAAACAGGGTGCTCTGTGGCCAGATGCTTGCCAGACATCTTTTTGTCTCTGGTAGCAGAGCAGAAATAATGCTTCAGTGGCCACATACTTTGGGATTATCTTTTGAACACCTGTGGCCAGAAGAAAAGAGAGTGCTCTTTGGCCAAATGCTTGCCAGACATCGTTTTGTCTCTGGTAGCCGAGCAGAAATAATGCATCAGTGGCCACACACCTTCGGATCATCTTTTGAACACCGGTGGCCAAGAGAAAAGTGAGTGTTCTTTGGCCAGATGCATGCCGGTCTTTTTTTATCACCGGTGGCCAGAGAAAAACTGAGTTGTCTGTGGCTAGACGCTTGCCAATAATTTTTTATCACCAGTGGCCAAAGGAAAACTGAGTTAGTCTGTGGCCATACGTTTGCCGGTGATCTTCTGATCTCCGGTGGCCAGTTGCCGAGCTGGCCGGAGAGCGGCCTAAGGCTGGCCAGACACATAACACATTTTTCGTGCTGCCTGGGGTGGTACAAGGGGGGTTGTGGGGATTGACAACCCGGAAAGGTGTCCGGGTACCTGGTGGGGAAGAATCGGTGTTTGTGCAATATGTTTGGGTAGGTGGGGGTCTGAAGTAGGCGCCATGCGATTTCCTCCTGCCGGGTTGTTGTCTTGTGTAGAGGAGGAAGATTTTTGCGCTGGAGTGGTAGCATTCTGTGACATTTTTGTAAGCGAGTAGGGGGGCGGGGGAAAGGATGGTGCTGCAGTGTCTAATGCCTAAATTCCTACCTCCCTCTCCTCGTTTAATGCGTGGTGGGTTATCTCTCGGGCGAGCGCGTCTGCGCTCTCATTACCGGGAAGAGAAGCATGGCCAGGGGGCCATATGGCACTCAGAAGAAAGGGAAGTGAATTGTGTGAAAAAAGAATTTGGTGTCAAACCCTGTCAAACAGGGGTCGACGACGAAAAAACCCAGAGCCATAGAGAGAAACGTAAAATGCGAAGTAGCCCACGGCCAGTATATTAAATATAATATAATATAATAAAATATAATATAAGCACACCCGACCGGACATTGGGAGGCCCGGAGTTCAAATCCTGGCTCCGCCGTATAGTTTGGCTTTCGGGGGTTTCGTAAGACATTGATTCATTTCATCAAGTACGGTTCAATCATCATCATATTCTCGATTATAAATATATATAATGTTACGGAGATGCGGGGCCGGCAGGGAGGACAAGGGTGTTCGCATAATGAAGCCGAATTATTTAATCGCGGCAAAGCCGTACGCGTGGGCCTAGTGCGCGATAGCAGTGCACACACCACTGCCCGCGGCGTCGTCGTCTTCATCGTCACATTACCGCCTCCTTGCAAGAGGAGGACCCGGCCTATAAATGAAGAAAACACAAGGAAAACACGCACGCAAACACAACAGAAACAGATGAAGACACAGGTGGACGAAGCACTGCTGCCTGCTGCGAAATATGAGAACCTGCCGCAGTTCCATGGCCGGAAAGCGCTCTAGCAGCATTACCGACCGCAGCCCCACCCACAGCCCCGCGACGACACTGTCGGGGCTGAGGAACGTCCGTCATGCCGTCACAAGATTGGGCTGGGGAAGGGGCAGGGGATCGTCAATTCTCGTAAGTCTCAGGCGTCACAATCATCGTCTCGCAATCGCGTTCCCAAGTCATCATGTTACACTCTTAATGGTTCATCGCCTACGTCTGTCAGTTCTTCATGTAGTCCTGTCTTCATCGCATCATTGAGGCGAGGGCTGTGTGGCAGGGCTGTGCGCTGGAAACCAGTCAAATGCTGCGGAGCGCTTCCAGAAAAGACGTGAAGGTAGATGGGGATGAACGGGACGATCGGTATTTCGCACCTCCACGAAATGTTACGGAGATGCGGGGCCGGCAGAAGACAGGGATGTTCACATAATGAAGCGGAATTATTTAATGGCGGCAAGGCCGTGCGCGTTGGCCTTGCGCGCGATAGTAGTGCACACCACTGCCGCAGCGTCGTCGTCTTCGTCGTAACAATGTATATATATAAGGTAAGTCCCCACTTTACTCTCATTATTTTGCATCCGCGCACCTTTTGTTTTATTTGTTTCTTATATATAATTGCACCATTTTTCTATCATCTCAGAATCGGCCAGCGAAAGACATGCGCTTGAATAACCATAGGCAATTGCTTGGAAAACAGCAAACGTGACATATACTCTGTCTCAGGAGTTGTGTGCAGCAAGGGCAAAGGCATAGGCGCGGGCACATGGCTTTTAGATTTGCTTTCCTTCCGCGAGTGCTTGTGAAAGGAAGGCAAATCTGAAAGCAAAGCGCTCGCGCCTGTGCTTTGACCTTTGCTGCATGCAACTTGTGAGATGGAGTATAGGTGTAACATGGCACAACAACGAAGATTAGGAAAGGGCTGAACAGCACATGACATATTTTTATAGCTTTCTGTGTTGTTACTGTGTTGTGCGTTTATCTCCTTAGTCTTCCTTGTTTTGGGCTATTACATTTACACTGTTTGACTTTCACCAACTAGCCCAGCTCTGAATTTTGTTACTTGTGGGTCACTCTATTAAACTTCTGCCCAATCGGTCCCTGCCTGGTCCGCCCTACCAAGAAGTCACACGTTCAAGGGATGTGTGACAACGTTTTACTGTTCTCTGGCACTTGACGGTGCCTCGGCCATGGATCTCGTAGTCGCCAGTCGTCCGGGTGTCCTACGTTGCCCCTGGCCGTTCTCGCTCGTTCCTTCCTCAAACTTCCCGAGCCCACCTGACGAGCGCCAATCTGCCGGCCACAACATCTGCCCCCCCCCCCCGCGCCGTCTTCCGCCTCGGCTTCCCACACACTTTATTCCACTTAGTAGTATTTTACTACAGTATGTCTCTAGTTCTGCCCCTTCCTTCAGTGTGGGCAAAGGTTCGTCTGCATGTATTAGGCTGAAATAAACTATAGCGGCGAGAAAGTGCGAATGGTTCTTCCAGCACCCAGTGGTTACTTTCTTAGGGTTGTTTACAAACGCTGCCAAACAACAAAGCAGGAATATTTTTTTTCATTTTTATTATATGGAATGCGATGATCCCCGAGTAGCGGAAATAACATGTATGCTTGGGTATCAAACTATATAATGTAAGTAGATGTAATAAACAAGCGTTGGAGCTAGAAACGTGTGCAACTTTCTACCAATTAGAAGTAATAAGACGTTTCTAAGTTTCTTTAGTTTTACGTTGTTGGATATCAGGGACCACTTCCCAGGCAGCATCCCATTGTTGGACCCCGTTGGCCCAATGTTGGCAAAACAACTGTTCCAATATTGGTTTGACGTTGGCATTTTCGAAAACACCACCCGATCCAATGGTGGTCCAACATTGGTGGCAATGTTGGACCACTGGTTTGCCAACGTTCTAGCCCACGTTAGACCAAGGTGGTTTGCGCTTTTTTATCCAATATTGGCATAGATGTTTCACCGTTGGCTGAACCAACATTGGCATCCAGCGCCATACACACTGGCTTTTCCACCATTGCCTTAAATATTGGCTATTCCAATATTGGTATCCAGTCTAATACAATGGCTATTTTTTGCATCCATTGTCTATGCTATTATTGGATGCCATTTTTCAGCCAGTGTTATAACCAGCGTAAAAAAAACAGTGCAGAGAACCAAGCAAGTCCCTTGCTCTTTTTCCTCAAGCACTGTTTTTTATTCTGATACTTAAATGTAATAAATGCAGCAATTTTACCATATTTCGACACTTCAGAAAGCATTAAAGCATCCAAATGAATTGTTCATAACGTTTGACAGTTCATAATTGATTTAAATCGAATAAAAATATTTACGAAATTGTGCAACCAGGGGGCCTAGGCAGACTTGGCGGCAGGGTCGGCGGCAGGCTCGGTAGTTGACAGGGCAGAGGGCTAGGCGAAGGGCTGGGCAAAGGGCTGGGCAAAGGATTCTATGCAGGGGCCTGACCACAGGATTCTGAAAGAGGCGGAAGCGGCGGTTTGGATTCAGGTGAAGGGTTTCAGAGTATCTCAGTTCTCTCTTACGCTTGTCAATAATGAATAACGAAATAAAACATAGCTTCATTATTATTCGCCGCCCTTCAATTAACTATTCGATTAATCAGATCAGTTGCTCTTCAAGTATAAAATCTCGGAAAGGCCTACCGACTTTTTTATGTTTACTTTTCCATATTATAAACTTTCTTTTCCAATGAATTATTTTTGTTATTTTGTATGTAAAAAACTTCGTACTGCCTTCTAAAATAAATAGATGGGCAGGTAAGACACCGGGGCCGGTTTGCTGGAATCAGTGTATCAGCTGAGACTGAGTGAAAGAAAGCACTGTAAAGGCTGGGACGCGCGAGCGTCTTGAGTGGAGGTTTAAGTCCCGTTCAGCTCGTACGCTGGCTTTGACAGTGCTTTTTTTCCCCCTCTCAGCATAGACGCTGCTTCTAGCAAGACGGCCCAGGCGTTTACTATTGCTTTGTTCGTCCGATTTGTCCTTACTCAGAGCTCCATCAATATAGATTAAAATATTTAAACTGATCTAGATTAAAATATTTATAGTGATCTAGATTAAAATATTCACAGTGATTTAAAAAAATCAAATAGCACGAATGTTATTTCATAAATTGCTTAGCTCTACTCTTGCAACATCATTACGTCCTTCAACCTTTCATCTTGCTTTACGAAGTCTTAAGAATTACAATCTCGCCATATAAGTTCACACCGATACTTCTACGTTGATTTGAAAGAAAAAATAAAACGTTCTTATGATTTACGGTATTTGCGGCACGGAAATATGTAGTTATAAATGTACCCATATCACCACCATGATATTTACAATATATAAATCCAACCACTGGCCTTCCTGTTCAGCTCACCAGTGTCAAACGCACTACTAAATTAACAGTTCAACAAATACCCCGTGATACGTAAGAACATGACAGTTGAACAGAGCTTGATGCTTGAATCAATCATGAATTTAAAATAAATCACGCACAGAAAATAGCTTGTCGTGTAAAGACAATTACTGGCAATTACACTCGCAGAGCGCGGTGACATAACTGACACTCCACTCGCACCCAAAAAGTCGAACCCTGGCAAATAAGGACTACTCAACGCTCTGTGGTAATTGGCTTCGGACATACCGAGATGACTTTCTTATACGGCACACATCTACCGCCAAGAAGACAACCACACTTTAACAAGAAAAGTGAAATAAAAATGAGTTCGAAGACAGAAATAACCAATCAGAACGTCTCACACAGTCTATTGGAATAAAAAACACTTACAAATAGCGCTGTACGGGGCCTTTCGGGCCGATCGCTGTGGATTACACGTTGAACTGGTCGGAGATTCCTGGCACAGAGTTCTACACGGTTCAAGCTCATCGGAAAGTGACAAAACGTACATTGCGTAGCAAGAATACCTCTCCCCAATGGTCAGGAGGACCTCTCCTTGTCACTCACATGGAAGAAAAGGTTTTCCGTCGTGTCTTCGGACCGTCGAAGCTAGTGGTCACATGTATGCCCACAACAAAGGAAGATCACCGGTGTGTAGGCGCTGCCAAAAGAATATCCATGGTTTTGGCTATCCGAAAGTTGAAGATCGTACTTGTCACTAAGACGAAATGCGCTGCTGGTGATCGGAACTCTAGAACCACCGTTCTTATCGGTTCCTGTATAGCAGGGGTCTCAAACACGCGGCCCGCGGGCCGCATGCGGCCCGCGACTTGCTGGGACGCGGCCCGCTCTGGCAACCGGCTACAACACCCGGTTTCCATGTCTCTAGCGCAAGAAATATAATGCGCCATCGTGATCTCATCTCGCCGATTCATTTTCGCTCGAAAAGTAGCTCCGCTCTTTTAGCGTGTTGACATAGTTTTTACTTATCTTTGTTCATTTGCACTTTGTTTCGCTTGATGTTTTGCTTCCCAGCTTTTTGTAATGTACAAAAATTCCACTACTAAGCTGCAGGCGCGAGCTTTTTTGTTGAAGTACATATCTCGGCTGCGGGAACTCTCCATCAGCAGGAGCAACTGCCGAAGATAAAGCTACGAGCTCGGGATTCTCGCCTTAAAAACACATCACTATTAAAAGGCAAGTATGGGTGTTGTAATAGAAATCGTCAGGAAAGCAAGAACTGCCAAATTAACTTAGTGTTTTAGAGACATATTGAGCTTGGTAAATAACTGAGTGAATTGAGCAACGAGAACGACCTGTACATGCTCTCTTGTTCTATCAATGCGAGCAGGTTGTTTTGAGTGTCGTTTTGATTATTGTTATCACATCAGGTCAGGGCCCAAAGTAGTCATATAAACAAATCAAATGTAAAAATGTCCCTGGCAAAACTGTGCTTACACAATGCATAGGGCACGAGGTCTATTCTCTTTCAAATCGTTTGACTACCCCCCCCCCTCTTCAACGCTGGCTCTCGGCCTTGCTAGTGCGAGCTATCTGGCCCCCACGCTCAAGTGAGTTTGAGACCACTGCTGTATAGGATAGCGTGGACGGCCTAGATGCCGAGCCGCTTCACCCGATAAAAACAGTCTGCTAAGCAATCAAATGCACTCAGAGAACTTAGAAAGTGACACCATTGTGTCCTGATATCCGCATGATTATCTTGCCATTCTTGTTCCTTGGAGAAAAGAGCTATTTCTGCCACAAGACACAAAAAGAAACATGCATAAATTGCGAAGCGCATCTGCCCACTTGCAGTTCGCGGACTCGCGTGTTGGAAATTGAGCAGACCGTCCCCACCGTCTTCCAATCACTATTTTATCGTGTGGCCTTGGTGCACGCGATCCCTTTCTGTGTGCGTGTGTGTGCGTGTTTCGCGTGCTGCAATTCATCAGCCCTAAGCTGAGAGTGTAGACGAAGCTAAGAAGCTCGGTGTAGCAATCGCAAGTCTATTTTAAATCACGTGATCACGCTCTCTCCCATAATCACGCGCAGAGAGCGGTGCAGGTGATGACTGGTCCGGCCGGCGCCTACCTCCCCCGGCACTGTCAGCTTAGGTATGCGCAGTGTCCTGCTCCCTCAAG
The DNA here is from genome assembly GCA_037355805.1 of Ixodes ricinus. Classification (NCBI taxonomy): domain Eukaryota; kingdom Metazoa; phylum Arthropoda; class Arachnida; order Ixodida; family Ixodidae; genus Ixodes; species Ixodes ricinus. The sequence goes on along the minus strand of JAZHYW010013942.1, from coordinate 56,091 downwards.
GACGCCGGCTCCTCTTCGCTTACAAAATAGGGATTTGGAGAGATTAGTGACGGCGTGGGGAAAACGGGAGGGGAACTGTTCTCTAAATACCCTTTCTCGCCCTTTCTGAAGCCGTTCCGAGGCCGTCGGCGCGACCCTCCCCTGCACGCTTCTCTCTCTCGAATTCTTTCGTTTGTCTCTGCTGGTATTTGCTATCGGGGTTTCCAGAAACCAATGTAGCAGAGATCGCTTAGACATGATAACTCTACAGCAAGAGGACGAAAAGGGACTGACAGACACGAAGCTCCAAAATCAGCTTGGAGCATAATGTCAAAATTAAAGAGAGGCAATGATAAATCAATAGCGGAAGAAAAGGGCTAGACTCTAAATCAAGACCAACATCCGGCTAGACAATTCGGCTAGACTCTAAATCAAAACCAACATTGTCGTCTGCTATCAGTGCCTTGGCGCCATATAGGAGGCATTAGGGCTTTTGTTGTGGCTCCAGTGGGGCCGTAAAGCCATAGAGCCGTCATGGTATAACCACATTTCAGAATGGTGTCTTGTTCGACTCAATCGCAAATAAGTTCTTCACCTGACACGAGGTGCAGTTCACAAGCCCGTAGTTAGGGTATGAAGCTTTTCTGTCAAGATCATAGAGTCAACATAATCTATTATGTCGACTCTATAACCCGGACATCGTTTTTGTTCTTTTTTTCCAGTTGACGGTCCTGACGAGCCCATATCGGTGGCGACATCTTAATATGCACAGTGAAGGAGCAAAACATCGCCATTAAGTTCGGTACCTTGTTATAGTCTTGTTTACTTTGCAGAAAAGCACAGTTATCGCGCTTCGGCAAAATAACACAAAATTGACAAACGCTCGAGCAATTTCAACTTGATGAGGTAAACCGAACACGCCTAAACCAGCCTATTCCAACCTGCTTCCACTATTAAGCCAATGGTATTGTCAGACTAACACACATTGACCACTATATGCCACTGTGTTCTTGAAGTGACGATGAGCCAATGGTACTAACAGGAAAACAGTAATCATTATAAGCTCGTGTTTATCCAACGTTGGCAAGTCAATGCTACAGTGTCCATTTTATGCCAGTCCCCATCAAATATTGGAATGCCAACGGCACGGACAGGCCAACGTTGACCATTTTATTACAGTGTTCATCCAATGTTAGCAAGCAAGGGTACTCAAAGGCCAACATTGCCCGGTTTGTGCGAGTATTCATCCAGTGTTCGCAAGTCAATTTAACTGACAGGCCAAGATTGCCCATTTTATACCAGTGTTCATCCAATATTCACAAGCCAATGAAACGGCGAGGCCAACATTGTCCGGTTTACGCCAGTATTCATCCAATATTCGCAAACCAATGGAACTGACCGGCCAAGATTGCCCATTTTATGCCAATGTGCTTCCAATATTGGTTGGTCATTGGAGAAGCTGGGCCATTACTGAAGATTCTATATAAAGGCATAGACAATATTGGGAGCAGATTGGCTAAAGTGGACCATCATTGGACCTTTTTTTGCCAATGCTCTCCGATATTGGCCCATCACCTTGTGCTGCCTGGGTTTAAACCGTTTATTATAAAACGGCTGTCTAGCATTTCAATTAAAAAAATTATTGGAAAAACCGAAATAAACCGGTCTCTAAGAACGTGTAACCGGTAACCGAAACCGTAAAAGTTAAAACCGTAAAAAACCGAAACTAAACCGTTTTCATCAGGAAGCGGTAACCGTAACCGTAACCGAATCGTTATATTTTTCGGTTTGAGTCCCTGATATAAACACTGTTCTTCCCTGTCGGAAGTCAAAGTGTAGTAGAGAATAAAAGAGTCTTTTGAGAAGGCAACTTTAGAGAACGGAACGTCTTTTCGATGGAGTCGATTCAGGAATTTCGCATAGGCCTTCATATAAAGATCCTAATTAAAATCGAAACATTCCGTCTGCTGAAACCCACCGACGTCCAGTACGGCAGTTTTCAAGTCGAAGTGTTCCAATTTGAAGGGGTCATGTTCGCGACTTCCCTGGAATGATTCACTCTTTACGAACGTGACGACGAGCTTAGATGGAACCCGATGAGAATAGAGGTCTTCAAGAAGGATATGTGACACACCGGGAGACACGGTTCTGGTTTTGATCTCCACTCTACGTAACAGTTATGATGTGGGAGTAGATTGCAGTCGCCTTCCTATTCCGACAAGCACCGTCAGGGCCACTTGGGCTCGTCGAATGTACAGAACGATGCGAGGAAGCTGAACAACGTGCTTTTTTTAATCGTCGAAGCAGCCAAGAGTTAGAAATCTTCGGTGTTTCGTCGCAGCACGATGCTGACGTCCACGCCGTTAGGTAGGAGCTTTTCTTGCTGGCAAATGTAACTGAATATCGGACAGAACAGATCGCAAAGTGTAGATCCCTCGGTACGCTTGAAACGACCGGCAAGTCCCTTGGCATCCGGTGAAATTTCCAGCTTTTACAATATATTCAAAGGGTCTTTTCGTAGAGCATCGCAGAAAGAGAATGATCTCTATTACCTGGTTTGCGTTAAGCAGAATATCAAGATATGAGCGATAGGTATAGTTCTCGTACTGGCTGACAAGAGTTTGATTCAGATAAACGTGTAGGTATTGAAAGAGGGAGCTTCCAAATTCCTGAACCGGAATCACTTCATCGTTTGTAACCGACACGTCGGGTGCAACAGTGCTCAAAGGATCGCAATTAGCTCGAACGATTTTAGATTGAATGTGAAGGAAGCTCGATTTCAAATTGTAAAAGTGTTGACCCAAAGTAGGGACGTGAAATTCCAAAACGGACATGGAGGTTGCACTAGCGACGGGAAAGAACTCAATATATTCCGATTTTCCAGGGCAAACGAAGTAGGCGGCAGCGAGAAAAGGTCGAGTTCGCCGGTTGTACACAAACAGGATCGTTCGTGGAGGGTACAAATTTCGCTCGACATTCTCTTGGTGTCAAAAAAGTCTAGAACCTTCCGTCTCTTTTCTCGTCGGCAGATTGAGGAAGGTTTCTCGGACTTCTTTCTTTTATGACCTGCACCGGAGAGTTTTTCAGAAGCTCGTTCCTCGTGTTTCGATACGTCTTGCCAATTCCTTTTTTGAGGGCATCCCAAAGTGAGGAAGTTTGTCTGACGCGCTCTGCTACGTCTCTGCCGGTGGCCACGAGATTTTGACCGAGGTTCGGAGCTACTCCCTTTGTAAACACCGGCGATATTCTTTGATAGATGTCGGACAGTAGACCGCTCCCCACTTGGAACAAAGGCCCGGACACAAAATGCGGCAAATGTTTCTCTCCGGAACTGGAAAAAAGGTCCACACAGCACGGTGCAGACTTTACGTGCATTTTCCAAAATCAGAGTTGCTGCGACATGACCGAATCTCTCTAGAAATGGAATGAAAGTTCCTTTCCCACCAACGAGCTCCAGACAAATGGTGTTGACTTTCTTTACGATCACCCTCTTATATTGTAACAAATTGAATGAATACGATATCATTTCATTGCGCTTGGTCACCACGCAAGGTGCGACTCTCAAAAGTGGGGCCTTCACATCACTAACGTGTTCTGCTCCTATGAAATTGCGATACATAAAAATGCAATTGTTTGGATAAAATATGACTTCACGGTCTGCCACGGTAAAGGCGTTTTACGTGTTTTATGTAGGGGCTATGACGTAGCAGCATTTTTGAGGAAGGGAGCTTGAGTATAGATTGGTATGCACGGTTTATCGCATCAATGATATGTTCTGCCGATTTATAGAAGCACCTAAGGATCTTAATACAGTCCTGTGTCATGACGTGTTTAACCCTTGTCAGCTTTATCTCAACCTCTTTATCGAACGTCAATTCCTCTATGGGACGGCCTTCCATAGGCTGACCTATACCAAATATTTGCTCTGAAAAGCCAAGTTTTCTGGCTGAGAGAGACGGCATGTGCAAAGCGTTATTTCTCTGGAAGGTTATGGAATAAAGCTTTCTTTTCAATCGAGGCTCGCTTTGGGACGGAAGAATTCTCTCAACCCACTTCTACCAACGAGAGGACGTCTAGTTTTGCAGGGAGTGGAATCTTTTGCTGGATTCCACATGCCAAGCGTCCGTTGGTCTGACCAAAAAGATTTCGTAGATGGCCACGTCACATTCTTGATGGTAAATGGAAAATTTAATTCCTCTAGGGCGACCTCATGCGGTTCATTTAATAGGATAGGTTGGGACAGCTGTGCCTTAAACTTACCTAAAGTATTATCGTGAAATATTTCACTGGAGGCATTGGAGAAAAGGTTCACATAAAATTGTCCGCTCATTCTAAAAACCGATCGTGAACTCGGTCCACACAAGACTGACCGGATGGATAGCGAGGCCCGATCGGTTCTATCTGACAGAAAGAAAGGCAAATAAATTGAGATGTTAATTTATTACCACGAGTCCACACTGTCCGTAGTGACCAGCCTGTAGCAAATAACATCTGCGGCCAGCCGATGCACGTAGGTTGCTTCGATGTGATAGTTGCACCGCACTGACCGCTTGATGGTATGCACCGTGTCCGAGAGGAACTCCAACACGTCCTTCGTTTCCGCTTCGGTCACTCTGGACAACACCTTGCTCATCCATCCCTACAAGAATGTGAAAGGACCCTCGTGCGATGGCCACTTCTTGTTCTTTCCCTCGTAGTGCTCGTACAAGTGGGACACTACCCGGATCACAAATGGGTCCACTTCGTATGGAGGGAACTTGCCGAACACAATCAGATTGATGAGCAGTTCAAGTGCAGTCACAAAGAAGTCGTTGTTTGTCTTACAGTCTCCAGTGCACACTTCTATCTCGCTCCAGCGAGTGTGTTCCTCCGTGCAACTAGTCAGACGTCCGCCTGCAAATATCTCAACAATTTGATCATCACCACACGAATGACGTAGAGTGTTCGTTGCCTGGGTCATACGACACCTTACGAATATGTCAACAGATTGAAGGTCACCGATAAGATAAGCCGCGCGACTCGCGACTTCTTGTGGGAATATCACCAACTGCACTGGACATGGCGCCATCCAGCGGTGTGTCCCTACACTTTCCCACGAGTCAACGAGGTAAGGGGCGGGGGATAGTACTCTGATTGGTGTGGCGGCGGTGACCTCAAACGCCACCTTGTAGAACTACCACCAACTATAATCTGAACTTTACATAGCGTAGCAGAGCGGCGAGCCCTTTCACTACCCACGTTTGCACACAGCGTGTAAGCACGCAATATAAGTATTTTAAAAGCCCTTTTCGAAGGAATTAAAATTCGCAGTTGTCACGTACCATGACGTCACGTGATATGACGTCACAGACATTGGCGAGTACCAACAGAATTATCCATTGAGCGATGATCGACTATCGGCGGATGATCGACTATCGTCCGATGATCGATCATCGATCAATGATAAAGTTATTGATCACTTATCGATTATCGAAGATCAAATTTTTTCAGATATCAGAAACATCCGTTTCTGATATCTGAATAGGATAGGATAGGATTGGCTAATTGGCTGGTCGCGCGCTCCTACGTCAGATCCAGTTGCGCGCGCACGCAGTTAGCCAATTAGATATCGTAATAGATAGGGTCGATGTCAGAAACTAGATACCCTGAAACATATCGATATAAGGAACATATGCTCTCAACGGAAACACTGATCGTGTACACTTTTCCTACTACTCTCCCAATATTTTAGAAGTTTGACTAGCGCACTGCACGGGCCGGAATTTCTAGGCCCGGCCCGACCCAGCCCGGTGGAGACACGGTCTGAACCCGGCCCGAGCCCGACAGTATTTTTAATTTCTAGGCCCGGCACTATATAGAAACCGCCCGGGCCCGGCCCGAGCACGATAAAAGTTTGAAATATGAGCCCGAGCATGGCCCGAGCCGCAAAACTGGGACCGCGATTTTTTTACATCATGAATATGCCAACTTAGAATTGTATTTTTGAGAATATGGGCGAAATATGCACATCATTTGCGACAGTCTTTGAACTCACGACACACCGATAATTCTTGAGGCAAAAGTAGGGAAGTTTTTATTTATTCATTTTTTGAACAGATTATGCACTTTTCGTTGTTCTATTCAGTTCGTTTCACAGAGAACTTTCCTTCCTACATGCTTTTTGTGGAGAAACAATAAATTGTCCATTGACTCTTTCTTGAGGCAGGTCCGCCTCGCTTGCATGACGTAGCCCTCCGCGCTAAAGTTCCGTTCGCTGCTGGCACACAGGGATGCACTGGATGCGTTTGGATAGAAGGGACAGCTTCGGTAATTCCTTCTCGTGCGCTCTGCAGAATTCGCAAAGCTCAAACACTCCTGCTTCATGTCGTGCAGATACTCCTCCAATTCGCCGATGGCTACCTTGTCAACCTCCGCCTCACACCAGTCTTGAAACAAACCAAGGCACAATCTTTTCGAAGCGGGACCTTGAACGTCATCGTCAGTCTTATCTTCATCTTGGGTCATTGCTTCAGTGATACTGGCAAGTAGCCCTCTGACGTGCACGTACCGAGGTAGCACCGAGTTATGGGCCAAAACTTGGCTTTTGTCTGGCAGTTTAGGGCATTGAAAAGGCCGAAGAAGCCAAAGTAGAGCCAAACCTGACCTCCCTTGGCAACAGTCTGGGTATTTTGGCCCTAATTCGCCAAACAAGTGCCAAACTTACACTCTTAGAAAAAAGGGTCAGCACGGTCCTCCTTAAATGGAGGAACGAGTCTGACACATATGTTCCTTCAGAAATGGAGCAACTTTTCCTCCTTCAACAAGGGAGGAAAAGTTGCTCCTCCGTCGAATCGGAGGCGCATTTCAAAATGGCGGCTCCAAATCGAGCGTCTATTGTAGGTCCTTCCTGCACGCCATCGACGTTCCACCAGTTCCACCGCAACGCAAAGTATTCTGATAGTCACAGGACAGGCAAATGCCTCCCGCTCACTGGCGGTCTGCCACTGCTTGGTCGGCAACACTCGACAGAAAAGCACCGCGTTGACCGCCTAACAGCGACCGAGCCCACCCAAATCGAGCCGACAGTTCCAGGGCACGATGAGCACCCAATGACCACAGAACACGAGCTTTGCACGTCGTATATTTATTGGCGAATCCGGCTGCCCGTGCAGGTAAGGAAATCCGCGCCCCGAATCATATTTCGCGCCGTGAATAAAAAAAAGAACACAAATTTGCCGAAACGCCTTGAGCCACAATGGTCAGTTAATTTCGCGTCACTTACCCATGCTCGTTCTTATATCGCAATTACTCCGTCGCAAATCCCACACAACGGATATGAGCTCTAGGACCGATACGTAATCCCACGCAACCGAAACGGTGCGCCGAACGATTCTCTACAACTCGCCAAAAGTATGCTACCGGCTGATGCGAACCTCAGGTAGAGGTGCGAAAGAAAATACGAAGACAGTTGCACCGTTCACGGCCAGATGGCGCGCGCAAGCAAACTCTAAAAGCACTGGATATATAAATATTATCCAGCGTTTAAAGCAAACTACTCCAGATGGCGCTGTTACCGCCCAATTCAATATTTTTAAGAAAAAGCAATTTTTAACCCTAGGTGCTGAATATTCACTTTCACACTCCCCACGCTTCGCACTGGAAATTACATCGTACATACACATCACGCACACAATGCACTGCACAACGTAGGCACATACATTTCAACGTCACAACTGCAAGTACATACATAGTACACAACACAACCCCTCACCACTGACACGAACGGTTGCACCAGTGGTATATATACCGTATGAATTTCAGGCACCTATTTCCGCAATGACTGCCCAAGAAGGAATATTATTGCAAAAAACTTACTGCTCTCGCACGAAAATCTGCCGATAACAATGTTTTTAAACGTTCGAAGGCACACATCTCCAAGTTTAATGTAGGCTTAAACATGGTAATTATTTGGTGTAGTCGACAAAACAACCCCAACCGCCGGCACACAAAAAAAAAAAAAGAAACTACGCGTTGGTGCGCCCTGATGTGTCCGCTTCCCCGCGTAGCAGCTCCGACCGCCCAGATATGCGTCCAGAAAGTTCAGAACGACGCGAGCCAGTCTTGTTTTCTGGTGCCAGTCGAGAGAAATACAAGAATAAAGGCTGAACCGCATGTAAGCGATTAAGCAAGCGACGGTGACAGCGACGAGAGTCTGCGACGAGCGACGGTGATTTCCCACGGTCGCTCGTCGCGTACCGCTCGGTTTTTGGATTTCTAGAAATCGTCACTCATCGCTTTGGTCGCTCGCTCCCGTGCTCCCGTCGTTTTCATGCGGTTTGCTTCACCGCGCAACTGACCGAGCGACAGCGAAGCGGGTCGCCGTCGCTTGTCCCGTCGCTCGCCGAATCGCTTGCATGCGGTTTAAAGTTGAGAAACCTACCGTCGCTCGTCGCCGACTCTCGTTGCTTGTGCCGTCGCTCTCTAAATCGCTTACATGCGGTTGAGAAATGAAGTGCGAGCGCGCGGATAGCTTTGATCGGTACTCTTACGTGCGTGAGAGCTCGAGTTTCTTTACCTTTAAAAAGTCGTGGGGCGTTACGGTGACGCATCGACGATCGCTGCAATACTTTCGCGCGAAGCTCAGGTGTTGCACCAGGCAAAATGGTACCGCAGGTCCTCACGTCGTAATTTTTTTCGGGGTTTCTGATTATGGCATTTCTGAGGGGAGATTGAGGTAAGGAAACTAGAGGCAGAGGTATTCGAAATGTGCCATTAGGTTTTCAAAATGCTTCTGGGAGCTAGCGAAAACCCAAACAAGGCAGCGAACCCCCAGTCCGAGGTCTGCTGCACTGCGTGACAGTCCTGGCAGCCTGGCATCTTCCAGCTACGACTCTGGCACCAGATTTATAATTGCCCGGTATATATTCCTATGTCGATTTAGGGGCGGGGGATCAGGCAGTCTTGACCTTCCCTTTTAAACTCTGCTTGTGCAACCTTTCAAAGGTACCAAAGCCTGGTCGCAATGCAAGAAGGAACAGTCAGGATGCAGTCATGCAGTGCTACAGTTAAGTGTCTTAGTTTTGTGTTGTTTACGAAGCAAGGTGTTCAGTGTTTACACTCAGTACACAACTGGGTACTTCCCAAACATCTTATGCTAAGTCAATCTTAACTTATCACCTTGTCTCAATCACATCAATCCTCTGTAGAACATCGACACTTCTCCTTAACCGTGTTAAAGGGGCCCTGCAACAACTTTTTGACTTGTTTTTAATTTGCACCAAACCTGACCGCACTGAACGTAGTAACTTAATGAAACTTTTCTTTTCTCGAATTTTGCTTTATTTTAGAAGTTATAGGCAAATTAAAATTACAAAAACAAGCAAAAAATTACCTCCTTCATGACGTCCTTGGTCGCCTGAGTGGCCTTGAAATAGAGGAGGGGTAGTGAGCTCGGCGAGCGCCGACGGCTGCCGCACTCCGTGTTGACGGCTCGAGAGGGCGCCACTAAAGCATGTTCTGGATAGGCTGTACGAAGCGGGCAGCCAGGGCGGCTCGCATTGCATTTGCTGCGCGATTAAACACTAATTCGGCATGACACTTCATTGGCCACAAACGACAGCAAACACAGGGTAAAGATCAGTTCAGAACGGGAGCCACTTCGGGCTGCCATACCGCCAAAAGGCCAAATCGCAAGCCAAACCTGCGCCGAAGGCCATCGGAACGCTCAGAACCGGTCGGATACTCGCGCCGGTATACCACCGCAGCGCCGCCGCATACATCCGGGACCTTTCTACGCTCGCCGCTCGTCGGTGCCTGATCCCACAACCCCTTTCTGGTACGCGCCGCCTTTTCTACCGCTTGGTGGCGGGTATGTCGACAACTCATTTCTTGTTTCCGTACTTAATAAACTGCATTTGTTTCTTTTCTGATCTAAAATACTGAACAAAAACTACTTTCACAAATAATTTAAACGGTTCGCGCCTCTTATATTTTGTATTTCGACTAAAAAAAAAAACTTTTAGCGACTCTGGCCAGTAGTCAGGCCAGGACCGAAGACCTCCACATATCGCGCGCTTTCGGCACCGCGGGTCACCCCCATAGGTGGAGGAGGTTTCCACGTCGTCCGGTTATAATATGACGCACTGATATTTAGTTACTCTCTCCGTGCCCGCTGGCTTGCTCGAACCCCAAGAGACGTGGAAACCGCAAAAAAGTTAGACGCTTAAATATGATTGCACGGCCCCTTTAACTATTCTGGAGGAGAATGACATACTCTTGCAGTCCCAGCACGGCTTCCAGCCAAATCGCAGCTATACGAGACTGCCCTCAGGCACGTATTCAGGGGGGGGGGGGTCCATGGGGCCTGCCCCCCCCCCCCCGAAATCTTCCATTTTGCTGGGACCTCCTCTTCCCCCTCCCCCTCAAACAGCATTTTGTCATGGGCGGGCCCACCCCGAAACAAAATCCTGGCTATGTGCCTGACTGCCCTTGCCAGGATTATGCATTATATCAGTGACAGTATTGTTGTCCTGTGGCGTATACAGTGCGCCACCAATCATCATCATGGTGTTTTTAGAAGAAGAGCACGTGAAGCCAGATTAATACCGAACGAACATGTGTGTCTCGTGGTGTTGGCCGGGTCCCATGATGTAATAGTATGTATTTTCCTTTCTTGAATAATTTTATATTTTATTAAACATATTTTCTCATCTTTTAACAATTCAGAAGTGGGATGAGCTGCTCCTCATTCATACCTTACGGTGAGTGAGCGAGACTTTGCGATTCGTCAAATCAGTGGTGCGAGGCCTGACATCGGAACAAGATCCAGATATTGCGACAAGGCGAGTTTACCTCACTTTGATACCCGAGATCTTACTGACTGTGATTTGTGACCATGCCATGGAAAGCAAAAACAAAAAGCCTGACTCAACAGGCGAGGTCAATGCAGACGTGATGGAGATGATATGGCACGAGTGCTACGACAAAATCAAGATCTTGAGCGTCTGTCATTGACACAGTCAAGTCGACCGACGTCTTCGGATATCTCCATGCCATGCGGGTGGCTCCGCATGCGTTAGCTGCGATTTCCAAGTTCACCACAAGTGATGGTGACATCGCAGCAAAACAAGTGGATTACCGAGTTTATCCACATCACTGAGATAGCAAGGTGGGACGAGGAAGAAAAGATAACCGTGGCCAAATTGAAGATGTCAGGACTGGTGCGTGAATGGCTGCAATCCTGGGGCGAAGCTTGCAGCACTTGGCCATCCTGGGAAGCTGCTTTTCGGGACGCTTACGTCTGCCTACCGTCGAAAACTCAACAGTGCAGAATCATAGAACGCCGAGTGCAACAGAAGGGCGAACACCACGAAACCTATGTTCACGACAAAGAAAAGCTTTGCGTTTGCCTGGGCCTAAATTTGGAGGAGACGAAGGCGGAGATTATCACGGCACTAGCATTGAGCGAACTCAGCTACGCCATGCGAAATCAATCTCCCCTTTCTATTAACGAGCTTTTACGTGATACTAAAAGCTACGAGTGTTTCCAGAAGAATCGCGACGCAAGATTTCTGTCGGACCGTAAACAACAAGACGAGAGGCCACGGCAAACTTCGAAAGCCAAATTGTTGTCACGAGCTGAGAATGACGATTCCAACCATGCCCAGAATAAGAAGCCGAAATGTTTCAATTGTCAGAAATTTGGCCACATTGCACGAGATTGCCCGGATTCACAACGGGAGAAAATGTGCACTCGCTGTGGAGAGCAAGGACACAGTACAAATAATTGTCATGAGTGAAAAGAAAATGCACTACAAGTGGTCAAGGATAAAGACTGGCACAAAGTTTGTGGGTCGTCGCAAGCGTTCAAATCAGTGAACATTGATGGAGAACCAACAGCTGCTTTTCTGGACACCGGTGCGCAGATCAGCCTGATCAAGACGAAACTCGCCGCCCAGCTAGGCAAAAGAAGTAACAGTTCCTAGCCGAAAGGAACAAGTATGTGGCGTAGGCAGAACATGCAAAACCTTAGGGGAGATCCAAGCCGACCTTGAAGTAGACAGCAAATTCTTCAAGGCTGTGAGAATGCAGGTGGTTCCACACAACATTTTCACGGGACCCGACATCATCGTGGGAACAGACGTCATTGACACACCAAACGTTGTGCTACTTCGGAAAGAGGGAACGATTATGCTGCTAGACGAACGAGACTTTCCATTTCTCAAAGAAATCAAGGTTGACCATGATGATATGCGAGTTGCGTTGTCCACCAGAAAGTTTCAAGCTTGAGAAAAACACTGTACAATGGGTCACACTTGTTTCAGATTATGACAAACAAAACAGTCATAATTCCTTATAGCTGGGGAGGACGAGATGGACTACCTGTGCGAGTGAAAAGACGAGGATACAAGTCTTTCTATCGTGAACGTCACCAACTCTGACATCATCCTCAAGAAGCGCCAGACAGTTAAGCGTGGAGACCTGGTCGAACTTCAGGATACCGATGAGCTAATGATTTCACAACGTGTAGTCCACTTTGTTTGAGTGTGGAAAGGAGGGCCTGTCTACAATCAACATGGAAGAGAACAAGGTCGGACTGTCTGTGACCAAGGGATTCAAGAAAGAAATCTGTGAGATGTTGAACAAAAACTGTGAATGCTTTGCAATGAGCACCAAGAAACTGAAATGCATGACAGTTGCGGCCATGGCTATACAAGAGAAACCAGAGTGTTCAGCCGTGGGTTGACAGTGGGTTGACCGATCCTTACCGCGCATCATGGACAGAGCGGCAACTACTTCGGCAAATCACCAACGAGCTTAAGACCAATGGACTCGTGAGGGACAGCAAGTCGAGAGTACAGCAGTTCAGTGATCCTAGCTAAAAAGAAGCAGAAGAAAAAAATCATAGTCAAAAAGAAAACAAGAAAAGCAAGAAAACAGCCAAAGCGTTTCCAAGACGTGACAAACTTTAACTGACTGAGGACAGCCAGCAAGTCAGATTTGGCCGATTGTTGTTGTGTGGCGTATAGTGTGCGCCAACAATCATCATCATGGTGTTTTTAGAAGAGCATCAGAAGCCAGCACGAGACCGAACAAACATGTCTGTCTCGTGGTGTTGGACGGGTCCCATGATGTACTATGTATTCTCCTTTCTTTAATTATTTTATTGAACATATTTTCTCAACTTATAACGGTATCGGCAGTCGCATTCCTGCTGATTTGATTCAACTGATCCGCAGTAATGCGCTTGACATGCTCGATCACGCCGTCCTGATCAGAAAAGCCGCACGGGCTGGTGTCCGAGGCTCACTACTACTTTGGTTGACTCGCTTTACGGTGGGTTATACCCAACGCGTGCTACCCAGGGGCAGATTTAGAGGGGGGTCCGGAAGTCTGACCCCCTCTAAATCTACCCAGGGGCAGATTTAGAGGGGGGTCCGGATGCCCTGACCCCCTCTTGATTTCTGCATGTGTAAAATTTAGGGCGTAAAACGAAGGAGAGGGGGAGGGGTTCCTAAACATATGGTACGCTGACCAACACCTGCCCCCCCCCCTCAGGAAATTCCTGCATCCGCCCCTGGTGCTACCATGGGTCAATGTCCCAAAGCTATCCAGCTCTTTCTGGAGTTTCACGAGGCTCCGTACTTGGCCCAACTTTGTCCTTGTTCTGTGTTAACGACATGCCGCAAAACAATAACACCCTACTTGAACAGTAGCCAGACGACAGGTCCATTGTCGTCCTCATCACTTCTCCCGACTGCTCTGTCCGCCTTAAAGGCTACATCACTTGCTTTTCAGAGTGGGCGCATGCAAACTGCCTGACCATGAGTGAGGGTAAGAGCATAGTGATGCGTTTCCACAACACCAAGACTACCAGTATTCCCCTATACACTATCTCGGGATCCCCCTTATGGAAGGTACAACACGCGTCAATCCTTGGGGCAACGCTTGTATTGTTTGTACCAGCACTGGACTTATCTCTCCACATTTCAAACATAGTGGCTAAAGCTCGGTGCACTTTGGGCTTTGTGACACGGTTGTCGAAATTCTGTGGCTTTTCAAGACTTGCTTTACACTGCACTTGTTCTACCAAAGTTGGAGCACTGCTCTGCGCATATGTATGGCACCCATACCGAGTCCACTTGATTTACCAGCTGGAGGATGTGCAACACCGTGCCATTTGGACACTGTTCACTTGTCCCAACTGCTGACGTGATACGCTTTTATCATAAGAGACGCGGTTGCAGCATTCGAAGTGGCAGACGGAAAAGCACCGCCACACTGCGACACCTGTTGCCCTCCAATTGCTGCACCTTGGACCGGTTGCTCAAAGGCTCCTACATCTCAGTGGTTCGACGCAGTAAACGGACAGCACAGCCTGTGTTTTTATATTCCAGAACAGTAAAGCATCAAAACGCGGTGTTGCCCCGGCTGCAGTTAGGGACTTTCTCGGGGTCCCACTCGGCGTTCAGATGCCCTTCCTGAAACTCGTAAAGAATTGCGAATTTTGTGTCGAGAACTTTCTCGGCACTTGACTTAGCCCCGTCACCTAGTTATATTTTGTGTTGTTTGTTTTTCTTAACATCCTTCTTCTCCACACTTAGGCGATTGGCTGACATGCACACTGCGTATGGGTTTTTGGCGTTCTGTCAAGCCTTGCACGTCGTCCCGGACCACATGTCATGCAAATAAAAATTACTATTACTATGCATAGGTCACTACAAAGGTTTGGAATTGTTGCAAACAGACAAAGCAGAAACAAAAATTAAGCGTGGTGCAATTGAAGCTTCTTTGTTCCTACCTTAAAATAGTGAACATGCGCCCCCTCAAAATTTGAAGATAATCGCGAAAAAATAGGAGATGGGCACATCTGAGATCATTAATTTTGCATATTTAGGTGCTGTGCATGTTTCTTCAGATGTTTCAAATTTTGGGGGTGGGCACTTAGTGCGGAATGGGCAGATGCACGATATTCTAAGGTAGATAAAAAAATCCCTCCATTATCTGCGACAGTGCCGCCTTGTGTCAGCTGCGGACTTAGGCATGTTACAACCCGTCTCTTCACTTGACTTGGGTGTTCGACATCAAGAGACGAGATTTTCGAGCAGTGGCGCGTTACAATTTCAAAAGTGGTTTAAATGATTCCAAATCACTGGAACGGTTGTGATGTGCTTCTGGGGACGCTCCACCATCACGTGGAACAGTTTCGTGTTGGTTCAGTGAATTAAGGCGTGGCCGCACCTCTCTCAAAGGTCACACTGTGACCGAAGAAAACGCTGCTGCTGTGAAGAGACTCGTTAAGGAGGATCCTCGGCTGACTGATGGTGATATCGCAAGGCCGCTGAAGATTAGTTCCCCAGCGTTTCGGCGATTCTTCACGAGGACCTTTGTCTGACAAGCTTCATCTCTTGGGCGTCACAGAATTCGACGGAAGCTCAAAACCAGGCAAGGGTGGAATGGTGCCAAGGAATGCCATAC
The DNA here is from genome assembly GCA_037355805.1 of Ixodes ricinus. Taxonomy (NCBI): domain Eukaryota; kingdom Metazoa; phylum Arthropoda; class Arachnida; order Ixodida; family Ixodidae; genus Ixodes; species Ixodes ricinus. Next base: position 40,656 of record JAZHYW010013942.1, on the reverse strand, counting down.
CGATCCTAAAGTGGCAACGCTAAGAGGAAATATCTGACATTGTAAGGCAGTGGTCTCAAACTCACTTGAGCGTGGGGGCCAGATAGCTCGCACTAGCAAGGCCGAGAGCCAGCGTTGAAGAGGGGGGGGTAGTCAAACGATTTGAAAGAGAATAGACCTCGTGCCCTATGCATTGTGTAAGCACAGTTTTGCCAGGGACATTTTTACATTTGATTTGTTTATATGACTACTTTGGGCCCTGACCTGATGTGATAACAATAATCAAAACGACACTCAAAACAACCTGCTCGCATTGATAGAACAAGAGAGCATGTACAGGTCGTTCTCGTTGCTCAATTCACTCAGTTATTTACCAAGCTCAATATGTCTCTAAAACACTAAGTTAATTTGGCAGTTCTTGCTTTCCTGACGATTTCTATTACAACACCCATACTTGCCTTTTAATAGTGATGTGTTTTTAAGGCGAGAATCCCGAGCTCGTAGCTTTATCTTCGGCAGTTGCTCCTGCTGATGGAGAGTTCCCGCAGCCGAGATATGTACTTCAACAAAAAGCTCGCGCCTGCAGCTTAGTAGTGGAATTTTTGTACATTAAAAAAAGCTGGGAAGCAAAACATCAAGCGAAACAAAGTGCAAATGAACAAAGATAAGTAAAAACTATGTCAACACGCTAAAAGAGCGGAGCTACTTTTCGAGCGAAAATGAATCGGCGAGATGAGATCACGATGGCGCATTATATTTCTTGCGCTCGAGACATGGAAACCGGGTGTTGTAGCCGGTTGCCAGAGCGGGCCGCGTCCCAGCAAGTCGCGGGCCGCATGCGGCCCGCGGGCCGCGTGTTTGAGACCCCTGTTGTAAGGAGTGAGAAAACGTGGACCATCCAGTGTGCTCTCGAAACCAAGCACCAGTCATCCGTTTGGATATTGTCTGGAGAAACTCCACTGCTGAGGCTCAAAATGCCAAGAGGTGTTGAAAAGAAAATGGTGGCAATCTTCTTTACAACCAATGGGCAAGTGGCCACAGTGGCACTGGAAAACCACAGACTGCACAATGATGCAAACAGTTTGCCTGCCAGCAGTTTACGAGGGGAGAGACAATAAAAATCAGCTACAGGTGTTGAAGAAGAAAAATCAGAATAGGAAAACAGAGATTAACCTGGTTTGTTAATCCCAGTTGGCTACTTTGCCTAGGGGAGGGGGATATGGGGATTAAAAGAGAGAATTAGAAAAAAGAAAAGAGAACAGTTTGGTCCTTCAACATCGAAGGGTGAAAACACAGGCCAGCTGGTGTACAGCTCCCATCACAATCCCCAGACCAGGAACAATAAAAAGACATACTATCACACACTACTCAACCAATTTATGCAGACAAGAAGCAATCTAGAAGAGGCTGTCAAGACAATACACAGAATGCCCGATCAGTTATGGTTTCGATCAGTTTCACAACCCGACTATCCACGGGTACATCGACTGACAGTAACCGCACATAAGGTTCCCTAAAACGCTGAAACCTGAAATAGAATAGTGCAAGCAAAGAGCAAAGAGCATAGTCAACTTCCAGCGAAAAAGAAGGTGAGCTCGGCGACTGTTGGCGTCTACGTGCACAAACACTCTCACAGTAGAGAGCACTGCCATAGCGATACTGATGACGCGCGGAGCCAAACCACGAAGACGATAGATGATCATCGGTTGACAATGGGACACAGGGTGCCATCGGCGATGGTTCTTGGGTCACGACCACTTTCACAACCGGCAGTACTGCCATAGCGATGTTGGTCATGCGTGAAGAAACAAAACACAAGGCGATCACCGGTTCACACACTCGGTAAGAATGCAGTATGGTAGACCCACAGACTAATAACAGGCAGAGTCGCTGCAACGGTGGATTTCGTGGTCACCATAGTCACTGGCTCACCGTCGTGACGCTCAAATAGGCTCAAGCAGACTCGGGCAACCCTTGCGCATCCATTGTGACCGGTGTACGTAGCACCATTTTAGAACTTGGCGGTTCATGACGGCTTTGCTTACTTATTTGACGAAATGAAGGGCAGAAACCAGCATCCTCCTCTGCATTCTTGGCAGAATATACTATGGACACCCTGTGGTTGACATACAAAGGTTCACAATTTCAGGTAACTTATCGTGCTGCATGGGCATGCGTGGGTGCACAAATACTGCTTATCAAACTGCACACGCAGCGTGTCTGAAATAAAATAATAAAGAAGTCACAAAGCCTAGAGCAGCTCACGAAAATAAGGTGGAATAACTTTCCTCCAGTCAGTCTCAGAAAGAAGCAAGACGTCTTGTTCCTTCCTGCTTCTCGGATCCGCTTGGGGGCGCGTTAGTGAAATCGAGGAAAACACGCTGTTGCTATCTTTCTCCCCTCTTTTGTCTTAGAGTGTGCAGTCACAGCCTTTAACACGAAGTGCTCGACGCTGTGCGCAGAAAACGCAGCTGGAAAGAGGACCTCGGGGTCTCTAGACGACATGTTGGCAGTGGCGAGGCACTTGCCAGGAACATACTGCACCATGAACCGGTAGCGCAGCAGCTGGATGCGGAACTACTGGACGTGACGAGGCATGAGGTCGAGGTCGGTGGAGCCCAGCAACCGGACCAGCAGCTGGTGGTCGGTTTCGACAAAAGAGCTCATATTGTGCAGCTCTATGAACCTCTGGATGGCCCACAGGACTCCCAGCGCTAACTTCTTGATTTTGCTGTACCGCTGTTCGGCAGTAGTCAGTAAAAGCGACACAAAGGCAACCGCTCGTCGCTCACCAGATGTTGCTCCTGCAGAAGGACGGTACCCAGGCCGTACGAGCTGGTGCCTGCAGAAACGGTTGCTGAATATTCTGGGCTCTTTCAAGCCACGCTGGTGCTGGATGCCACCATCTTCTTTAGTGAGTCGAAGGCTGAAGCTTAGCCAGTCCCCCAGGTCCAGACCGTGTCCTTGTTTAGGACGAGCGCGATTGGCGCAGTGGCGGTGGACAGGCACAGCAAGAAATATCCGATGTGGTTCAGCATTTCCAGGAGGCGCTGCACGCCCTGCACGTCTGTCGGAAATCGCATACCCGTGATGGCGGGGTACCTTGTCGGGGTATGGTGCTATGCCGTTGGTGCTCAACACCACACTGAGGAACTTGAGGGACGATAGCCCGAGGCGGCACTTGGAGGTGTTCAGCATAACTCCTGGTTGCTGCAGTCTCTCGAGGACTGTAGTTGGCTGTCGGGTTTACACCGGTCTTTGCCAAACACCAGGTTATCGTCTACCATGTTGACGCATCCTTTAATTCCCTCGAGAATCAGTGACATGGGGCTCAGGAACACCTCTGGGGCCGACTTAATTCCGAAGGGCAGGCAGCGATAATAGAATCGCCCGAAGGGTGTAATGAACGTCATGTACTCCTGGCAGCTTTCGAAGAGGCGCAAATGGTGAAACCCAGACATTGCGCCCAGTTCGAGAAGATGGTAGCGCTTCCCGGCAACCCGAACGCCTGGTCGACGGTCGGCATTATATGCTGCTCTCGGAGGATGACCTGGTTCAGCATGGTTAAGCCGACGCACAGTCGATAGCCTCCCGCTGCCTTGGGAGCCCCAACAAGACCGGCGCACCATGCCGTAGTAGTCTCGACCACTAAGAAACGCCATTGTTTGAAGACAAGGACAAATCTCCTTTTTGCAATATTTCAATGCTGTTCAGCCTTCTTTTCCGAAAGTACCCAAAGTGCGGCTAGCATGACTTTGCATGCAGACGACAGCGATATTGGCCATAGTACGATCGAAGTTATGGTCAAGATCAGCGTCAGAACATGACTATCTGCAGGTTGATCGATTATACCATAGTCGCACAAACGGTTCCCTAAACCACTGATATCTTAAATAGAATAGCAACCAGGGAGCATATGTCATCTTGCTGTGAAACACAGGGAGACCTGAGCGACCCGTCGCATCTTCGTTCACAACCAATTCCAGGATAGACTGCACTGTTTTAGCGATACTGATCATGCACAGAGACACGAACCAAGATGATCCTCAGATGATCGTTGGTTGGCACTCGGACACATGGCAACATCGGCGACCAATCGTATAGTCGTTCATGACCACTTTCACAACAGACAGCAGTGCCTGAGCATGTTGGTTATGCGCAGAAAACAAAAACAGGATGATCAACTGTTGTCGCACTCGGCAAGAATGTAGAACATTAGGCACACAGACAAATAATCGGCATGAGAGTCGCGGATATGCGGATTTCGCAGTGTCATTTGTCACAGGCAGGCAGCAGCTCTCGAGTCTTGGATGTACTCGTATCATCGGGCCTACAACTGCCCGAACCACTCGCACGCTGCTAATGACTGACGACTCTGAACAAGAACTACTTTGGATCTGTCATGACGGACATGACATTTAGAGACGTGCTGAAGACGAAAACGAGTGCGATAACACCTGATATCGGAAGCCTGACCGCAACCAAAATGTGCAACACGTCGCACTAGGTGCGGCCTGCACAGTTTTTAATAAACATAATTTTGGCCCGCCTAATTTTTTTGTGCACCCTTGGTCTAGCACTTCCCAGTAGATAATAGGGTTGGTAGGCGTCGTACCCTCACTCCTAACACACATTTCCATGAGTTCCCAGGGAGCTGCCAGGTGACGCAGTGTGTATCGAAAACCACATATTCCGCTGTTCGCATTTAATCATTCTCCCGATAGTACCTTGTACTTGGATATGCAAAGGGAACAAAATAATTAAGGGCAAAAAATGCAGAGCAAGAAACGACAATAAGGGGTTCCTCTTAAATCCTCTGAAGCCTACTAAACAAACTGGTCTTCGACGAGTTGGGATCTGCAAATTGGCCTATGACGAAGTGGCCTATTTTACAAGTTGTCTATCGACAAATTGGCCTTTTACCAACTGGCTTTCAACAAGTTGGCCGGATACCACGACACACAGGCATGAGCGCCCGCAGAAATATTCCCGGAGGGGAGGAGAGGGGCCGGAGTAGAAAGGAAAAGCCTCTCGTTTTCTTGCGTCTTTTCCAGAAGTAGAACGCAGTAACTTCCACACACCCCTCCTTGCACCAACACCTCCGGGTGCCCTTGCAGACATGGGACGTCGGCGACCGTTCGGGCATTCGTTCGCAACAGCAGCACTGGCATCTGCAGCTCCAGAAACACAAAATTAATGTGATTGTCGGTTGACACGATAAGGGGTAACAAGAACGGACGGGCGCCTATGCACACAGAGAACACCGGCGACCGTTCGCGTCTTCGTACACAAAAGCAGCAGGGCCATCTGTAGCTCCGGAAACACAGAATTAAGGTGATGGTCAGTTGGCAAACGGTAAGGGGTGACAACACCGAACGTTGCACAGAAGACGCACAGATAAACCACACCTCACAGTCGCTGCACAGCGGTCGCGAGAACAACGGACCTCAAAGGGCCAAAACTCGCTTGCAGTCCTCGTAGCGTCACAGCGTTGTAGTCTTTGCACCGTTGGTTGCAGTGATCGCAGCCAGGGTCAGGGCCCGGCAGCCGAGGCGGCCTAGGCAGCCGAGGCTGGCCGAGGCCCGAAGCCCGCCGCTATCGCAGCTGATCTCAGCCGCCCAGTGTACGTAGCCGTGTCGGCATCGTTTCGAAGCTTAGCGGTTTATGACGGATGTGTTTAAACTTCTTTCTTTATGAATGTCGAAAACGCCACGGCAAAAGAAACGACTGAAGGACCGACCTCGTCGTCTTGGCCCCTGCGTAAACGGCAGATCCAACCTGGGTTCCCAAATCTTGTTTATCAAACAGCGCGCTGATGAAGCTTGGCGTCGGTGGATAATAAGGACTTTAATTTTCCTTCCATCGGTCTGGGTTTCTTTATGCCTGTTTTGGTAAATAAAAAATAATTAATTAACGAAAAAAAAACAAAGATAAATTAACGAAAAAAAAACACAAAAAAAACAGCGCTCCCTCCAGGGATCGAACCTGCGACCACTTGGTCAGTGGTGCGATGTTCTACCCCTGCGCCAACTGGACAGCGAGGAACTGGGTTCCTCCTTTCATCCAAACTTTCGTTTCTCCCTTATCTGGGCAACTTGACCACAACAAGGAGGAACAGTAGCCGTTGCTACCTTTCTCCTCCTTTTTTCTTAGAGTGTAGGCTTCACTGCCTGGCAGTTCGGCTTTAATCTGGCATATTCGGGCCTAAATCGCCTAACAAATGCCAGAGTTAGGCTTACTGCCCAGTAGTTCGGCAGATATTTGGCATTTTTGGGCCAAAATCGCCAAACGAATGCCAAAGTTAGGCTTCACTTTTTGATAGTTCGGCTGTCATCCGGCACCTTCGGGCCAAAATCGCCACAGATGTGCCAGAGTTAGGCTTACTACCTTGTAGTTTGCTTGACATCTGGCGTCTTTGGGCCCAAGTCGCCAAACAAGTGCCAAACCTAGGCTTCGCGCTTCCCGATAGTTCGGCTGTCCTATGGCAGCTACGGGCCAAAGTCGCCAAACAAGTGCCAAAGTTAGGCTTTGCTTCACGATAGTTCGGCTGTGATCGGCAGCTACGGGACAAAGTTGCCAAACAAGTGCCAGAACTAGGCTTACTGCCTTGGAGTTCGGCTGATGAGGTATTTGATGTACGCTGGTGGTCTTCATCTTAATTAAATAGAAATCAAGTTTCATTCGGCTGGCCACTTTATCTTATTTTGGATGTCTCTTGATTTCTTCCAGTCCAAAGGTTGGCTGAACGTTTTGACGCGGCTGGACCAGGCTTTGCAAACGCAAATTGTGCCGGATGTTGTACTCGCGCGTAGGTACACACGCCAATATCGGGACGTGCCGTGAGACTTGTTTGACATTATGGCGCGTTCACACAAACGATCCGATCTAGTCGCGCGATAACTTTCATCGCAAAAGCGACCAGCGCGGGCAAAAAGCGACGCGATTAGAGCAGTCGCTTGCTGACCCGACTTTTGCGATGCGATCTATTAGCGGAGAGGCTGAGCCAATCAACGGCGTTCGGAGCGAGAGTTTTTGAGAAGCGACTCGCCAACGAAGGTGTTGGACTCGCTCATCGCGCACGCCAGAGTGATCATCTAATTATTATTTTTTGCGATGCGATTTAGTCGCATCGCGCGACTGCACGCTTACATCCTCGGTGTGAATGCGCCTTTACAGAAAGTGCTGCCATCGAGCTAAGCGCTGCACGAGACCGATGTGCGTACGTCTCCTCAACAGATATCATTATTAGGCGCCGCATTGCAAAAGCGAGCGTGGCTCTGTGCGTGTCTTGCATTGTGAGTGGGCACCGTCAAATCCTAGCGATAACAAAGAGCGGAAACGACCGGGGCTCCGTGGCGCCGCTCCCGCATCACACTTGGGGAATTAAAATGAAATCCCGGAACTTGTTCTATTTTAGCGTGTTGGTGCTTTTTGAACATTTAGAAAATTGGAGACACATAAGGGACGACACAGACAGGGCAATTTTTTAACTTCAACAACATTTATTTTCGGCTTCAAGCTCAATGCCCGCCCGCTCCGTGGGAGTTCGGAAAAGGGAAATCTTGGGGGAAGGAGAGGAAGCGGAGGAAGTGTACGCGATCCCCCTGTCCTACGGGGCCAGGTACAGTACATCGGGCAAACGGGGCGATGCCTCAACGAGCGACTCCGAGAACATCAAATGGACGCCGAAAGAGCTGCTTCGGATTCTCAGCACCCGATCGTCATTCACGGGAAGAAATGTCCCGGCTGCGCTCCTAATTTCGATGGCACGACAGCCATGGGAGGTCACTTTGAGCGTATCGGGAGAGAAATAATTGAAGCCTATCGGGTGGCGACAAGCCCGCAAAACATAAGCACCCATTCCATTTCGCTCTCAAGAAAGAAGATTATCTTTCTGAGGCCCACAATGGAAGCCGAACGCTGACAGACTATGGCAAGACTACAAGGTCACCGGCAGAAGCAGCCTTTCCTTTCATTCCGTTCCATTTCTTTCCAAAGAAGGGCTGGGACTCCCCGTCCCTTATTTCCCTACTGTAAAGGTCGGGATACACTCTCTCCCCTGTAGCTTTGGCTGTACAGCAGGTTTTTTTTTTGTAGGGTGTCAAACATGTTGAGGGAGCTTAGCTGCGTTGTTGTTGCCCCTTCGACCTCGCCTTTTGCAAATCCTCCCCACCTGCTTTTGTGTCTTCGTGCGGCTGTCAGCGAGCGAGACAGCCGCTTTAAGGAAATAAAAAAGGTGGAGCGAAAAGCGTGACCTCTCTGCGTAGGAAGCGTAGGACTAAAACGTTTGGACAAATTTTTTTCACGTGACTCTCTCTGTCACGCTGATGGGATCTCTTGGCTGTTGTTTTCGCCGTTTGCCTAGTTATAGAAATGGGCGGGCCACGTAGGTCCGGTTTTCGAAATGCGCTCTTCAGTGTTCTGTTGCTTTCGTGCGTTGCAGACGCGGCCGTGTTTTGTCGTCGTAAACGGCCGGAATACGTCCATGCCAATTTTTTGGTAACAGCCATTTTTTTCACCGGAGTTCGTGGAATTTTTGTGATGTGTTTGTTGGACACGCTTCGACGAAAACTGCTCTTCGCGGACGACGAGACGTCAGCTGAATGTGCGCAGCCTTCTTTCTCGAGTGTGTTAGTGGGGTGCGTGAGTTGGATTATGCATCTATCAAGGATTACATGATATCGCTCTTTTATTAGTAAGTACACTGCAAGCATGCTTCTGATAGTAGCCCTGCTTTCCTCTTAATCTCCGCGGTTTTTGTGTGATGAATTTTGCTTGGCATGAGGACAGTGTTAATTTTATTTTATAATTTGCTTTTCGTTTTACAGAGAAGTGTGACCTTTGAAAATATGTCGAGAATACACTGTGTGTAATGATAGTGGTTTAATAAACTTCTGGGAGCGATCGAAAAAATTATGTTTGTCCGTATATGTGATTTGATACGCAACAAATGATATGCAACGTACACATATTTGCACGACGTTCGGCCAATACGGAGCAGACGCATCGTAGAGTATTCGCACAATATTGCGCGAACGCTAGGCCGGGGCAAAACGGCTGTATGGCAGTAAATGCCGGATATCAAACGGTGGTGCCAAACTGGATCTTTGAGCGATATTGGAACCGGCTTTCGGCCGGTACTGGCACGACACTGTAAAGTATTGCCGTGCTGCTTGGGAACGGAGGTGATGACATCTGACCATCGTGTTTCCAACGCTTATTTAATTTAATTCCTGTCTTGGGCGCGTGAAAGAGCACTTCTGTGACACACCAGGGATATTCCAAACTTGGGCAGGCCTCTCGGCTTTCTTTGCCAGGCACTTATTTGGCACTTCTGTGGGTAGCCAAAGAAGAGCCAAACTTCGGAATGCCCCGAATCGCCAAATTAATATTTACTGCGGCAGTTATGGCTCAAGTATGGCAGTAATACCCCTGTCAGACGGCAGCTAAAATGGCATTTACGCCAAATGACATTCAGGTTTTCAAATTACATTCAAGATGGGACGTCCCAGACGACAACTAAAATGACATTTAGGTGATGTCTACTACGATTGCAGTCTCAAAGTCGTCCCGTGCACATAGATCACGTTTGCGTCAATAAACAATTTCAACACGGCGAAACACTTTTTTCGTGTCGCCTGCTGGGACAATACAATATAACAAAAACCGGGATAGAAATTTGCGCTCACTAGATTAAATGTTTTCGGTTTCTGACGAAAAAACAAAAAGCGAAGCGTGAGGCGAAACCTATTGGCCAACGTTACGTCGTCTAAGCCAATCCGTAAGCCCAGCCTCCCGCGCTCCGCCACTACAGCTGACAGCTTGCTCGCTATCAGCTATCCGTTCTTTCGGTAATTTCGGTAGTGCTTGCTTGCTCTGGTTGTCCCTCACGCTCGATCTTCGTCTGCCGGGTTCACTTCTACGTCTGCGAGGGATCCTGGACGCCGTAGCATGCTTCCGCCGTTGCTATCACGGCGATATGGGTTGATCTTGGTTCGAGCGTCTCCGGCTGTTAATAAGGCCGTCCGTCATCTTCGTCGTAGACGCATTCCGCGAGCTTCGGTTTGAAGACAGGCTACCGTACCTCCTAACGTACTAAATCTTCAAGCAGCCGTTTGGGTGATACCGGCGACGTGATCAGGTACCTTGTGAATGTGTGTCGGCGTTACATAGAGTGCTGGGTTGGCCAGGTGACCTGTGTGCACCTAACCACCCCAGTGAGAAAGCGAGTCGGCGCTGCAAAGCCATACTCCACTGCGGAGGACAGAACCATCGCCAACTTGCTCGTCGTCGTGGTGCACTCCACTGCCAAGTGATGGCATCCCTCCGACGCGACTGGCCGAAGATCGTAAGCGCCGCCGAGACCGCTGAACGGTGAAACACACATGGGATAACCGAACTGCCCCAGGATTCGCGCAGGTCATAGAGAGTCGCTGTACGAATGTCACCTGTGACATCAAGTTCCAGCGCCAGTGGCTACCAAAGCAAGATAAAAATAGTAAGTACTCCTTTTGCAAAAAAAAAAAAGTTTCTTGTAACGAAATACGATTTATTAAAACAAAATGATGTCTGAACTAGGAAAAATAATATCACTACATGGTTTTTCTAGCTCTTAGAAAATTCAGACAATCTTGCTTCAAACTTACAAATTAAAAAAAAATTAAAAAGTTATTTGTTTTTTTATTACTGAGTGTCACTAAAACTGACTGGTATAGCATTGTAAAGTTATTCGTTAACTCGCTTTAATGTGAATAAAACAACTGGATTGATCGTCCTCTCAATTGTAATAAAACGGGAATTGGTGTGCATGCTTGATGAGGTGAAAATGACTAAGTAACTGTTTCTAAACACGAGACAAGAGTGCCGGCTTCTAGCACTTTCAATACTATGTTTAGAAACTATAGAACATTCTCCATGCTGTGAAGTTTCAAAAAAATGTTCCAAGCTAGCTGCGTGGTGAAATTCGGACTGCTCTGCTTCCCCATTGAATCTCCAATTTGCGGAATTCTGTGTCTAAGGTGCAAGATATTTTATGCCTAGAGGACTAATGCATCTGTTGCAATGTTTCTATTAAACTACAGTGATTCTTCTGGCTCTCCTAGACCACTGCTACCAGTTCCAGTATCTCAACCCTGGGATGCTGAGGCAGTGTCGTTACCATGTTCCAGAGGTTGGCACTGGCTAGCACTCGGGAAGCAGTGACGCTCCAGGCACATATGGCCACTGTCAATGGGACCGCCGTGTCCCCACGGATCCTGTGTAACCACGTGTTCCTGATAACATCCACCATGCTCAAACCTTACCCAACCCAGGACATCATTTTGCAGGGAACTGCACGTCGATCAGTCGATTCCGTACATGTGACGACCCTCCCAGATTCTCGGCATCACTCCCAACTTCTTGTAGTGCTGGATACGTTTCAGCCTACTACTGGCTTAGAGAATTAGAGTGGATACAGGGGATATGGTTTCATTTACTTCATATGCGAGTGAAGCTGAAGCTATGACCATGAGCATGTTGCCCTGAACGATGCTCCCACTACATGAGCGTGCATATTTGGTAGCAGCATTGAAAGCCTGGATCTTGCACTTAAAGTGAAACTGAATCTAGCATCGTTAGTGTTGTGTATGTGCGTCTGGCAACATCGGCAAGTCAGCAGAAGTCAAGCCAAGGCAGGTCAAGCTGGTTTTACTGAAAAGTTTACCATTCCGGGGACTCGTCATAAACCATGTGCCTCTTGTCTAACTCCTCTTTCCTACACGGCCAAGTCAGGCGCCTGAATAAAGCTTTGGGTGGCAACGAGAATGAAGAACCTCAAACTCCGAGGCACGCAACCACACTTTTTGGAGCAACGACAGCTTCGTGGCAACTTGGCAACGACGAGAGCACATGGCGGAAAAGGATGAGCCAAACGTTGTCATCATAGGGTGGCTGGGACATCTTGAGGAGTTCGACCCGGACAGGGTTGAAGCGTGGCCCCTGTACCAGGAGCGACTACATTTTTCTTCACCGTGCACAACATCGTCGAGGGGTCCCCACAGTGCGCAGTCCTGTGTAGTGTTTGTGGACCGACAATCTACACCGTCATATGCTCATCGTGTGTGCTGGTAGACTCCCTCTGCGGACATTGTGTCGGAGCTCGCCGCCCACTTCACACCGTGTCAGTCAGTGATTGTTCAGTGCTTTGCATTTCATAAGCACAGCCAGCAGCCTGGAGAAACCATCGCGAATTTCGTCACCGCCCTGTGCCGCTTCTCCGAACACTGCAACTTTGGTGAGACCTTGTCAGACATGCTATCGGACCGTCTGGTTTGCGGTGTCCGAGACAAAAGGGTGCAGCGTCCTCCCCTTGGCAAACCAACGGTGGAGTTCAAAAAGGCGTTTGAGGCTGCAAATCCTTCGCCTCCGTAGGATTTGCAGCAACTACATTGATTTCGGTCAACAGCTTAAAGGTGCACTCAAGTGGATTCTGAGATCGACTACTTACTGGCATAACTCAATCTACTAGCTTTAAACATCCTAAAATAATTTGAAATTACATTCAAGGGCAGCCGATTTTCCTATTAAAAAGCAAATCAAAGATTGTGGCACGCCACCCTTTCTGCGCCGTGGCGCAGAACACCAGGGGGTGCCACCGGACGAGAAGGCAGCAGGGGGGCATGCGACAGCCAATCACGAGTGATGGCTTCTCGGCGGACTGATTTTTCGAAGGTGCACATATTTGAAAATTTTGGTCTGCCGGAAAACCATCACTTGTAATTGGCTGTCACGTGCCCTCCCTGCTGCCTTCCCGTCCAGTGGCACCCTCTGGTGTTCTGCGCCACGGCGCAGAATGGAGGGCGTTCCACGATCTTTGATTGCATTTTTAATAGGGAAATTGGTCGCCCTTCTATTTAATTCCACCGAAAAAAACAGTATGTGTGCAGGCGAGCTGGTGGAAGTTGATCATTATGTAGAATACCCGAGACGGTGGTAAAAGCTGGGAAACTTGGTCGAAGAGAATTGACAGGGGAAAAGAATGTCTCAAACTCAGCTACTGTGTTTATTTCCTCAAAGTTATATATCCACAACCTAATCGCCGGCCACCGATATTCTTTTCCCTGCCTTTTTTCTTCGACCAAGTTTCCCAGCTTTTACCACAGTCTCGGGTATCCTACATCATGATGTAATTTCAGGTTTTTTAGGATGCTTAGAGTTCATAGATTTAGTTATGACAATAAATAGACGATATCACAATCCACTTCAGTGCCCCTCTAAGACAATGACCGCGTTCTTTATTGAAAGTAGCTGCCCACTCGGCCTTCTGTGCAATGCGAGCAGTCGTGTTTCTAACATTTCGTGGCATGACGCCCTATTTCCCCAACCAAGATCTAAACCACCTTGCAACCCCCGCATCATCACGTTCCATCCTCCCATACCCAGGCTCGGCAAACTAATCATGGACGCCACTTCCCACCTCGTAGACTCTATAAAGTTATTTCTAAAGCACCCACCCTAACTTACCATCGTCAGCCCAACTTACGATCCCTTCTAGTACGCAGCAACCAGTCCGGAACCCTCTCATCTTTATGTTCCATCCCTCCATACCCAGGCTCGGCAAACTAATCATGGACGCCACTTCCCACCTCGCAGACTCTAAAGTAATTTCTAAAGCACCCGTCCTAACTTACCATCATCAGCCCAACTTATGATCCCTTTTGTACGCAGCAACCCCACAAAACCTCCGACTTTGCGCCCCGGTACCAAGCCGTGCAACACCCCGACATGTCTTGCGTGGAAACACACCGGCCCTCCTCCCAACCTCCCAATGAGAATCCCTCCGGCCCTTCAAAAGCGTCACAATCAAATATTAGATAATGTTGCTCTCCACCTAGTGAAGGCGCATCTGAGATATCATAATGACCACTGTGCGCAGTTACGCCCAAACCTCATTGTCGCTAAAAGACTCCTCACGTCCCTTGACTTATCTTTCCATTCTCACTCACGCAAACTTGTCGACAAAATTCTTGAAGTCAGCTCGTAACTCTATGACAATGGTCTCGCCTCTAAATAAAAAAACTAGACACTCTCTTGCCTCGAAATGATCAGGCCGCCATCCAACGCATTGATGACGTCACCATACCAGACGATTCACCCCCACTGCCCCTGACCACGTTATCTTATCGAAGGGCCTGTCCTTCGTCCCTGCACTTCAAAGCCGACCTGACCCTTTTTCTTTACATGTCGAGAGCGAACAATTTTTCCGATGCCTACTTTTAGAAGCCCACTTCACCCAGCATCCGTTTAACTTTAATCGCACCATGTTCGACATCATTAACCCCAAAAACTAGTATCTAGACCCCGCTTCCGGCCAAACACCCTGAAACTGACAATTCAATCAAAGCATGTCGTAGCATCCTTGCCAACTCGTCCAGCAACCTAATCTCTAAATACCGCAACGCCACCCCATAAGAAGTTACCGCTCTAAAATCTCTTCGAAACCGCACTGACCTCGTAATCAAGCCAACTGATAAGGGTGGAGCCGTGGTGGTCTAGTGCAGTAATCTCTACTCCGAGGAGGCTCTCCGACAGCTCTCTGTTTCTGATTTTTACGAACCCCTTTCCTCTGACCCCACCGCCGCCTTCCAAGATAAAATTACAGCTACCGTACGGCTCCTAACCGAAATTACCTCCCTTCACTCCGCTGCAAATTGCCTAATTGTTCGTCATCCCCACGCTGCCTCATTCTACCTCCTTCCCGAAATTCACAAAGCTGGATCCCCGGGCTGACATATTCTGTCCGCCATATCCTGCCCCACTTAATTCATCTTCGCTTTTGTTGATTCCGTCCTTCAGCGTATTGTACAGAACCTGCCCAGTTACGTTAAAGGCACAACAGGCATCCTCCAATGCCTGTCTAATCTGCCGCCGACTCCCGACACTATCCTCTTCACAATGTACATCACATCTCTCTACACTGTAATTCCTCACGCCGAAGGACTACAGACTCTCTCACACTTTCTTGATCAGCGTCCCTCTCAAAATCCCCCGTCTCACGCCATAATCCGCCTCGCCGAACTAGTCCTAACACTAAACGCCTTCCAATTCAACTACTCCTTCTATCGCCAAAAATGTGGTGTAGCGATGGGCACTAAGATGGGTCCCTCGTTCGCCAACCTTTTTGTTGGCTACGTCGAGCACTATTCTTTAATTCTTTCCCACACACGCACCCTCAATTCTATGGTCATTATTTTACGACATCTTTGGTTTTGACCACCCTCCCATAGTTAACTGCTTCACCAATGCACTCTGTAACTCCCACCCCTCCCTAAGTTTATCTCAGTGATATCGAAATGCTCTGTCAACTTCGTAGACTTAAAAATCACTAGTGACGGTCAGAGGTCCCACACCTCTGTGCACTATAAACTCACTGACAGCCATAGCTACCTTCTTTACTCCTCAAACCAACCTAGATCCCAAATCAACTATATTCCCTTTTCACAATTCCTTCGCCTCCGTAGGATTTGCAGCGACGACATAGATTTCCATCAACAGCTTAAGACGATGACCGCCTTCTTTACTGAACATAGAACCTTAATAGTTTCGCGTCTTCAACAAAGGAAATTATATCCGGTGTACCACAAGGAAGCATATTAGGGCCGTTACTGTTTAATATCTACATTAATGATATTGTAAACATAAATCCACTAACTAAATTCGTAATATACGCGGATGACACGAGCCTCTTCTTTTCTGGCGAGACTGGCGACGAGCTTATCAGCTGCGCAAACGTGACCCTAACAGCGTTGCAAAAATGGTCATCGGATAACGCGCTAAACATCAATGAGAGTAAAACGAAGGCAATCATCTTTCGGCCTAAAAACAAAAATGTTTCTAGAACCAAGACCCTTATCCTAAATGCAAAGTGTATAGATATTGTAGATAACTTTAAGAGTTTAGGTGTAGTTTTCAATGAGTACTTATCTTGGGATAATCATGTAAATGATTTACGCACTAGATTGTCAAAGGTCATTGGACTAGTCTCGCGAAACCGTTTTATTCTACCGAGAAATGTTAAGTTTCTTTTATACCATACATTATTTCTCTCTCACCTGAATTATTGTTATTTAGTTTGGGGCACAACCACCCGCACAAATCTCCAAAACATACTCCTACTACAAAACAAATATGTACGTCTCATTGAGAATGCTTCTTACGACTCTAGCACCCAGGGACTGTTCATAAAAAATAGTATACTTCCTGTTTACAAAATGTATAAGTACAGACTCGTGATCAGTTTCAAGTTAGAAAATAAAAGAAATGGGGATAATTTAGTAAATCTTGCGGAGCTAAGAGAACATGCAACTTCCTACCCAACTCGGTCGGCGGAACATTGGACTGTGCCATTGTGTCGTAACAACTATTCAATGCAATCACTGAAATTCACACTTCCTACTACATTGAACAGCCTAATAAAAAATAACATTGATATTATTTCCATTGCAATTCAAGAACTACGAACTGAACTAATGTGGGGCGAAAGCGAATGAATCGATTTATGAGACCTGTTTGATTTTTGTAATTTACTTTGTAATGTCGGTTTTCTCTGTGTTGTTCACTGTTGCTTTGTTTTGACTTCTGTATGTGCCACTAGAAGGGAGCAAGGGCTCTGTCAAGCTGTTCTCACAGCTTTTTTCCTTGTTTCCTCCATTTATGCATCAAAATGGAAAATAAAGTTCTTTAATAATAATAATAATAATACCCACTCGGCTTTCTGCGCAATGCGAGCAGTCGCTTTTCTAACATTTTGCGGCACGACGCCCTCTTTCCCCTACCAAGATCTAAACCGGGCAACCCCCCATTTTCACGTTCCATCCCTCCATACCCAGGCCTGACAAACTAATCATGCACGACACTTTTTACCTTGTACACTCTGAATTTATTTATAAAGCACCTGCCCTAACTACCGTCGGTAGCCCAACTTACGATCCCTTCTAGTGTACAGCAACCATTCCACAAAACCTCTGACCTTGTTCACCTGTACCGTGCCGTGCGGCCCTCCTCCCTGCTTGCCAGTGAGAATCACTGGCAATCACACCCGTAAATCTTCTAATCTGATATGCATTACTTCCTGCACACTCTGTCTGACCTTATTATATATCGGCGGAGTTGACCACCCACTCCATTAACGCTTCCGAGATGGACTTCTCACACTAGAAATAGCGGGCCAACTTTAACACGACCTCTCCGCACACGTCTCTAAACAATTCTCCTCCACGAATCATTCCAATCTAGACTTGCGAGTATGCATCGGAAAATCATTGCTTTTACACACCCACCTCATGCAAAAAGGAAGAAAACAGATTAATGTTTAACCTAAAGACGGAATTCCCTTCCGGTCTAAGCAAGAAACTTCCTTTCGGCTATTAGACATTCCCCTTTCACCCCCTCCGCTCTCTTTTCCTATTTAAGTGGCGACAAGGGGTGCCCTAAGCTCCCGCCCCCCCTCCCCCCCCTGCCCGCATTCCTTCACTTGCTCGACAACTTTTCCTCCCTCTCGACTCCATGACGTCACATCTGTCAAGTGTTACCTCCGCCTTTTGTATATACATTGTATATATATTTTGATCTGTCGTCTACCCTTTTAGTATTCCCGAAGAAGACCATGTGGTTGAAACATCGTTATACTACTTTCCTTAGGCACTTCTCTTTCCCTTCATACCTCTACTAATATACTAACAGTGCCCGGCAGAACCCCACATCTTCATCTGGAAGAACACTTGAACGGCCTTGAAGGAGTGTAGGGTATTTCGGATGACATTCTCGTCAGCGGAGAAACGGTAGCTGAGCACGACAATTGGCTGCAGAGGGTGTTTCAGCGCATCCAGGGCAACGGCCTGCGCCTGAACGCTGACAAGTGCGTTTTCCGAGTCAGGGAAGTATCGTCCCTGTGCTACCGTACCAACAAGGACGACGCCAGTCCTTCGGCCGAAAAGGTGGAGGCCATGAAGAAAGCTCCGGAACCGACGAACAAGACAGAACTAAAGTCATTCTTGGGAGCTCTGAACCTCTATGGCCGTTTTTTTTAAGGGGGCCGCCCATGTGTTGGAACCCTTTATCTCCTTCTGGATAAGGGTAAGGTGTGGGCCTCGGCGAAGATGGAAGCAGAGGCGTACAAGCATGCCAAGAGTCTGCTAGAATCCCCAGACGTTCTAGCTCACTACGATATGTCACGTCCCATAGTGCTGGCCTGTGATGCCTCTCCGTCCGGGCTGGGAGCTGTACTGAGCCAAGTGGGAGAAGATTGTATTAAAAGGCCTGCTTCGTCGGCCTGTTCTGGAACTCGTGGCATCATCACCGACATTGCCACTGGTATCTTGGGGTAAATACCGGTGGCGGCCCTGATGCTGGTCATTGCACTGTCCTCGTCAGCCCCACACAATTCTTTTATTGCTGCTTTTCCAAAAGGTACCTCACACAGGTTGCTCTTCCTGCAGTGCTTTTGCACAGCACGTGTGAAAACAAGTGAGAATGTCACACAAGTGGCCATGGCTGCAAGAAACTGCCACTTGTTATTTAGAGGCAATGATTCCAGGAGCTTGTAGATTTTTTTGTAATGTAGCCAGATCACTTTGCCCACTTCTATGGTGGCCCCCATGAGCAGATGTTTTCTGGAACATGTAGATACCTTAAGTAGCAACTGTGCAGCAACTGTATTCAACGTATATATGCAATACCTTATCAAATAATTTTTAGGATGTTTTGGAATAAAATTGTGCACGTATCATGTAAACACACGTAGCAGCTTTGAAACAGTATGGGATTATTCAACATCAAAGAAAGCTAGAAATAGAAACATTCAGAGACTCACTTTATGCAGTATTTCTTTTTATTTCTTTTGGAGCACGTCAATGGGAATGTAGAAGCCGGTAAAAGGTAACGGTGGCGAATACCTACACTACGTTTATTAGAACAACAGACCATTTATAAGATTTGTACCACTTAAAAAAAAGTAACCTCTTTTTGTCGTCTTGCATTCTTCCCAGAATCTCTACACGGTGGTAATGCATGACAAGGCATGTCAGCAAACCTCAGGAGCTGTTGCCTGAGCAACAAACGCGAAATTTAAAGCGCTGCTAGGCGAAGACAGCTACTATGAACCACGACCAAGCCGGTCGTGCATTCAACTCGTTCGCGGTACGCAGTGTTGCGACGACCCACACACGCAAAACAAACACTAGGCGGCCGTCCGCTCATTGTTTTGCGTGCTCCTGTTGGTTACGCCCACCGTCAAAGTTATACCTTACCCAAACATGTTCCTTGAGGTTTCGGTGTTGTGATGGACTGCGACATGTGTCTTGAGGAAACGGAGGGCTTCTAAAATCGCCCGAATGCCGGTGCAGAACCCGCCGTTCCGCTTCTGCTACCGAAGACATTCGAGGTGCTCGTCTCACAAAGTTCTGCCGACGTCTCGCGGGTGGTATAACTGGCAGGTGGCCTTGTCTTGCCGGCAGGCGCTCCTTCCGACATCGTAAAAACACGTAAATGCTGAGCGCAACTGGAACCAACGAACCAACAGCCGACCGAGGTGAGCACACGACAGTTTCAGCGGTTCAGAACCATTAGCGCCATTAGGCCTACTGGATAACTGGAGCCGTGAGTTGGTTAAACAATTAGGAACGTAAAGTGTGTGCACAATATGCGTTAAACAAATTATTTTCGTAATTAAAACGATGTAAAAATTGTTTCCGCAATATATGCCTTCTTTTTGAAAAAAATCCCGTAACATGTGCCGAGCGCTGCCGACGAGAGTACGCTTTACGAACTCAGTTTACCTGAAATGACATTTGGGTTGAATGGCATTTGAGTTGCCGTGTGGCAGTGCCTAAATGACATTTACACTGAATGTCATTTGGCGTAAATGCCATTTTAGCTGCCGTCTGACAGGGGTATTACTTTGGCAGAACTGTAGCGCACCAGAGAAAAGCCAAACTTGGCATGTCCGAAATACCCAGATTAGGCGTTGCTTTGGCAGTTATGGCTCAAATTTGGCACTTACTTCGGCACAACTGTGGCGAATCAGAGAACAGCCAAACTCGGCGTGGCAGAAATACCCGAATTAGGCGTTACTTTGGCAGTTAGGGTTAAAGTCTGGCACTTACTTTGGCAGAACTGTGGCGGACGAGAGAAAGGCCAAACGTGGCACGCCCGAAATATCCAAATTAGGCGTTGCTTTGGCAGTTATGGCTCAAGTCTGGCACTTACTATGGCACAACTGTGGCGGACCAGAGAAAAGCCAAACTTTTTGTGGCCGAAATACCCAAATTAGGCGTTGCTCTGGCGGCTATGGTTCAAGTCTGGCACTTACTTTGGCAGAACTGTGGCGGACCAGAGAAAAGCCAAACTTGGCATGTCCGAATACCGAAATTCGGCGTTGCTTTGGCAGTTATGGCTCAAGTATGGCGCCAACTTTGGCGCTCCTCTAACGGACCAGAGAAACGCCAAACCTTGGCATGCCCGAATTCCCAGATTAGGATTTACTATGGCAGTTATGGCTGAAGTATGGCACCAAATTTGGCGCTCCTCTGGCAGACCAGAGCAACGCCAAACTTTCGCATGTCTGAAATACCCAAATTCGGAGTTGCTCTGGCAGTTATGGCTCAAGTATGGCACCAACTTTGGCACTCCTCTGGTGTACCTGAGAAGAGCCAAACTTTGGCATGCCCTAGGATCGCCCAACTAAGGCTATAGTTAGGCACCGTACTTTGGCACTGATGATTGCCATGGTGCAAAAACCTAACTGCTCCAAAGTTCGGCCCTTATGTTTGAAAGACCTTTGCCCAAGTGGGGCATTCCTCTGGCGTGCTACCTGGGTACACTTCAAGGCGCTCGTCTTGGGGCAACATGCGGAGTTGGCGGAACTGAGGCCAAAGAATTGTGGCGCACTCTTAGAAAAAAGGGTCATTATAGTCCTCCCTAAAGGGAGGAACGCTATTGACACATATGTTCCTACGGAAAGGGAGAAACTTTCGTCCCTAAAGTAGGGGAGCAAAAGTTCCTGCGTCGCCTGCATCTCAATATGGCGGCCACGAATCGAGCAAGTCGAGCTCAAAAAGGCTTAACGAGAACACGAAGTCTGTTGTACGGAGCGTGAGGAGCAGCAAATAAAAACTTAACACGAGCTTTCCGCGAACTGTATTTATTTCAAGAAGCCGGCTTCCCCCTGCACGTAAAGGAACTTACGTCTCGAAAGCATGCAGTCACTCAGTCGTCTCATCGTCAGCACTGCTATGTTAAACGGAGACAACTAGCACCCAGTTCGCGCACTTTGTCTTACCTTTGCTATTCCTCGAGCCACAATTCCTTCGTCAACCGTTGCGTCAACCGCACATCACGAAAGAGTGTTAAACCATTCGCCCGCAAAACCAAAAACCGCTCTCAAAAAAAGCAAATCCGAAGCAGCCTCTTGGCTCGTTTCAGCACGGTAACACGAAATTATGGCGTAGCCGCGTAGCGTAAAAGGAGGTTAAATCGCTTGCCACGAGATGGCAGGGTCCAGCAGATTGATCCCAAGTAGCTAGGCTAGGTGACGCTAGTTACCACAAAATTCAAGCTCTGCAAAAAGACATTTCATTTTCTGACGCCACCATTGCGCATACATAGTCGCATACCAAACAGCAATACTAATCAGCACACTAACCCGATCACTACTCCCGAGCTCTGCGTTTCCGTCTTTTATACTGGTCGTTTTGAACGTACGGAAGTTTTCGGTGACTCCGTAAGCAATAAAAAATATTCCCAGCATGTTGATTTTTTTGCAGCATTGTCATACAACTGAGAGTATTTTTAATGGCTCAGGGGATGAATCTCTTATTAAAAAGAAAACGCTCGATCATGCCGTAATATTTTGAAAGCCAATAAATCGAGCCGCTCCAATGCGTTTCCAAGCCTGGGTTTGTTTCCCCGCACGGCACTTCCTAGCCAGTATTTCTATTGCAGTGTTTGTTTTTCTATTTGTGCTGTTCGCGCACGGCTGCAATTGCCGTCTTTAATTAATCTGTGTAGAGCGGATATTCACTCAGCTGGAAGTGATATTTCACGTGCAGAGAGATCGCTTTTCGATCGACTTGAATGCAGTCAAAGCCACGACTTGCGGCAGGTGTTAAGTGTACGGAGCTACCCCGTGGAGAGCTCGAAAAAGTCTAGCGCTCATCCCAACACGCCACTTGGAGGGCAGTTTCTCCACGAACCGTAGTATATTTAAACAGCAAAATAAAGGATAGTTTTTGTTTTCGATTTTACCTTTTTTATGCTAAAATTTCATTGTAAATTTAGTACTTTCCGTCATTATTTCGTACTGTTCAGTCTTTTCACCAGAGCGCAATCGCTCTCGGGGAGCGACAGTCACACTGGCCACTGTACGATAGGAGCTTACCGTTCAGAGCAGCGTTCCAACATGATTATCCGCACGTCGATCGACTGCACCTAGTAATTTCTCAAGTAGTCTTAAACTCTTTATTGTAAAGGGAATGTCAACCTGCGACACCCCGCCCCCTCCGATCACGGCCAGACCAGCGGCATCAATGCCCTACAGTTTACGTCATCTCATCTTGTTGTTACACCACTGATACGCGAACACACGGGTCACATCGGCGATAATGCCAGACTTGTGTTCACTACGCACAACACTGCCATCACGATGTTGCTGCTATGTTGCTGACACGCAGAAATACAGAACCACGTTGAACGCCGGTTGGCACTCGTCACGGGAAAACAGAACCGAACTCAGCACGGAAGGCACCCAGCCAGCCGGCAGGAAAACCTGCCTGCCTTGAACACAGTTAATGCGATTGCCATAACGTCGAAAAGGTCGATACAGTTCCGCGTGGTTCCGCTACTGTAGTTCCGCGTACGTCCCGCAATCCAGAGACGGCCATCTTACCCAGTGTACGTAGCGCTGCTGGCACTGCTCCGGAACTTCGCTGTTTTTAGCGGCTTCATTTGTTCGTTTGAAAACATTAGTGGTAAAAACGTCAATGCAACCGAAATGTTCTGCACGTTTGGACAAGAAGACGGAATTAACGGCGGCCTTCGCTGCCGCTGAAGCTTAATCAACTCAACAACATTTATTTGACAATGTGCTCGAAAAACGAAACCGAAAGAAAATGCCTTCCTTCTTCTCGAGTCCGCTTGGGGGCGCGTCAGTAGAAGGGAGGAAGACGCGCCGCTGCTACCTTTTACCTCCATTTTTTTCTTAAAGTGCAGGGTCACGGCCCGGCAGTCAAGGCGGCCGAGGCAGCCGAGTTACGAAATGTGGCCGAAGAGGCCGAGGCGCGAAGCCCGCTGCTATCGCAGCTGATCGCAGCCGCCCAGTGTACGTAGCAGTGTCGGCATGGTTTCGAAGCTTGGCGGTTTATGACGGATGGGTTTAAACTTCTTTCTTTGTGAATATCAAAAACGCCACGGCAAAAGAAACGACTGAAGGACCGACCTCGTCGTCTTGGCCCCTGAGTAACCGGCTGAGATCCAACCTGGGTGCCCAAATCTTGTTTATCAAACAGCGCGCTGATGAAGCTTGTAGCAATGATATTTGTATAGTTTTCCTTGGCGTCGGTGCATAATAACGACTTTAATATTCCTTCCATCGGTCTGGGTTTGTTTATGCCTGTTTTGGTAAATAAAAAAAATAAAAAAACTTAACGAAAAAAACGCAAAAAACACCGTGGATCGAACCTTCGACCATTTGGTCAGTGGTGCGATGTTCTACCCCTGCGCCAACTGAAAAGGGAGGAACTGGGCCTCCTCCTTTCATCGAAACTTCCGTTCCTCCCTTCTTTGGGTAACTTAACCACAACAAGGAGAAACAGTCGCCGTTGCTACCTTTCTCCTCCTTTTTTTCTTAGAGTGCGGTCTCATGGAGGAGTAAAATTTTTAGCTTCGGATCCAGGAAATGACGAGCACGGACCTTGATCTTCTCGATTTCCACTGCCTCTACTGCAGACACCGGAGCATGTTCAAGATGGTTCTTCAACGCGAAAGTGCCAAACACAACCAGAGGAGGTGTTTGACGTTTTTCCTCCTCAAGCGCATCACTAGCATCTTTGAAGGGTTGCAGCAACTCGATTAACTCGTTGAGTGCTGTCTTGTTCACGCTTTACACCACTGGATAGTTCCGTGACTCCAGTAGAGCTTCTATCTCCTCGAACTGAGAGATTACAACGATTAACATGGATACCTTTCGCGCACGCGGTTGTCCCTTTCTCCTTTACGTCCGCGGGCACGAAAAGTATGTCATTGAGGTAAAAAAAAAAAAAAGAAATACTTGCGCGGTTCGATGAAACCTTGCATTTGTGACGACTGAGATGTGACGTTCCGGACGCGTATTTTGAAATCCCACCCATTACAGGGGGGCGGAGCCAAGGAAAAAACAAAAACAAACAAAACAAAACTATGTCGACTCCCATTGGTCCACGTGACTATGACGTCATTGGCTGTTCCCTTTCGCGGCAGCAGCCCCTTTTATATTTTTGTTTTGTTTTAATTACAAATTTGCTATAATAGGCACTTGCGCGGGGTGCAATAATGGTTAAAATAGTTCGCGATGCTTTTAATTAGGAACGAAAGTCGTTGCGCTAGCATTAAATGACGTCCAAAGATGCGATTGCACGGCCGAGACGACGCGGACGGACGTGTTTACGCTGTTTTGCGCGCGGTTTTTCGTTCGGATCTCGCACGCTTCCAATGGTTTGTGGTTTCTAGTTCATGCCACTGTGCTTTCATAGTCTCGAGCATATCCGTGCAATGAAACACGCCGTACTCAAGAATGATAGTGTCAGTTTGATGGAGGCGTTACTGTTTGTATTGTACGCCGAGCAAGTGAAGCCTTTAAGCCTAGCTGGAGAAACAACGATAGACTCGTTTGCATTTATAACGTGAAATGTCGTGTTCGAAAGGTACGTACAATGACAGACCAGCTGAACCAGTCCCACACAGACAGTTGTTTAGACTGTTGCTCGGCCGTGAGTAGCGCACATCTGAGAAACTGCCTACGATAGCAGCCAACTTTGCTCGACTTCGACACATGTCGGGAGGGTTCCGCACCGCGGGAGACTGCAACGCCAAACTTTACTGGCACGAGTACCGCGGAGTCGCACAGGTTCGCTTGCGAAGGACCTTAACACGGTTATATGTGAAATATAAGATAGTCACACTTTAGGGACACTTATCAAAGCTTTGGCATGCTTTTGTAAAGTATCACAAAATCTGTAACTTCAAAATTTGTTTCTAGAATAATGCGGGTTGACTACGTACCTCCTGAAACAGTGCAACCTCGTTTGAATATTTCAACCTACCAAGGCCTTCACAGGCATGAAGCAGTCTCTCAAAATGAACAAGGACCCTCTTGTCACCATATCAAATGAAAAAGGAGTTGGCTGGACTGTTGTTGTAGGATTAAAAAAAGTATTTTCAGAAAACAGTAAAAATATATACAAATGTGCAAATGAACTATAATCCGACTCTGTTTGTGTGGTCTTGATTTTCCGGTTCTTGTCACCATCCTGAAGCTCTGGCGAACCAGCTGTTCGCCTGCCTGGTCGTCGAATCTAGGTGCTCTTAACAGTGGCACCTCGATTCAACCTCTTGTGGGCACCGACCAATCTTAAAATGGCCATGCCTCGGGCACCTGCCAGCAGTGAAGATAGTTGGGTGGGTTCCTTCAAGTCACTGCCAAGAGTTGCTCCTGCCGGTTAATTATCATTCCAGCTTCTCGTCTTCAGGTGCCCTGGGTCGCCGCCGAGAATTCCCGCAAGGGCCTCGGGTCATTACAGAGTTTGTCCGGTTGTCGCTGAAACACTCATCTGGATGATCGTCGGAGTCGACTTGCACGGGACACGCCAGACTTCGTTGTTCAACCCTCGCCACTACCTGCTTGCTCCCGGTTGGTTCGCCCCTCCTCTTCGTGGCTGGATCCCCTTCACCAGAATTTAGTTGCACTAAATTTCTCATGTGGCATGTTATGCAACCTGTACACAGTTTCCCAGCCACATCACTTTGTAGCCCTAAAATATTTGTGTTGTATGTGTTTAGGCAGCCAGAAGTTAGTCAGCCTCAGTGGGCATCAGGTGTCTCAGCTGTAGGTGAGAAATGTAGCCAGTGCAGTACCCCTCCTAGCCTAGGGTCTTCAACGTCCATAAATATCAAAACAAACACAATATATTTTCCTGTACGACCTATTGTACAGCCAACAAACTCCCCACTTTAACTATGTCATCAGTTAACTGGAAACATCAACCAGTATATTTTTCATAAAAGATAAAACATGCAATCTCTCCTACCTACCAAGGCTTTCCTCCTACCGTATTGCAGCTCGGGGCACATACAGCAAAAGCTTCTGCCACGAAGCAGTTTTAGCTTGTCTTAATAATAGTTGGGGTTGTGTGGATATTTATACAGCGTGTAGTTGGTCAGCCATTTCAAAGTTGCGACGAGTCGCTCGCTGTAGATGAGCAATTTAGCCAATCCAGTACAACCGCTAGTCTGGGGTGTTAAACGTGCACCATGCAGTAGTGATATACGACCGCACGCCGGTACGGTGCTCATCCAGATCGAAACGAGCAGGGGTGGCGATTGAGCCCAGGATCCCTGGGTTCTGCAGCGCGAGCTTTCGCTCCACGTGCTCCGAGCTGGTGTGCGCTAGTCCACTCGGCCACCGATCCTCCTCTTTTAGCTTGTCTTACTAAACTGACTGACTGCAAGCTCATTTCCATAAAGAATATCATCATGTCTTCACATTTGAGATAACAGATAGAATCTCTAATTTTAGCAGTATTCTGCATAGCGTTCAACATCCTATACTCCTGGCTAAAATGTATGTTCTACCACTTTTGCAGTTATACACGGTTAGTGCAGACAGGACATCTGTGCTAGTTCACATTTTCCTCTAACGGTATTGGCAAGCATAAAACATTTACCGCTTCAGTTGGTGACCTGAATGATCATTCTCCGCCATACTATAGTGATATAGTCGTTTTAATGACAGCCTCACAACTTTAAGAGACAAACAGGAAAAACCAGCTCTTGCCTGTTTGTACTGTGTTGCACCTATGTTGCCATCCTCGCAAAAAGCATAATAGGGAATTTTAGTAGATCGTTCCGATACCTCCGATACCCCCGATAACGATACTATTTATGTAAGCGCAAAGGCGGAGGCAGAGTATCGGGTCTCATTATAGGAGTCATCGGAACGATCTACTAAAACTCTCTAATGTTTATTATGTATATCGCTGTCATCTTGCATCTCCATTTGTTTCTCTGGCCAACCGACATTGATAAAGCACAGCTGAAAAGTCTTTTCTCCTGTTTCTTTCGCTACTTCTGTGACTCGCAGTGGTCTAATGTTATGTCCGAGCAGCCGTCGCCTGCTGTCGGAGTATTCAACGAAATCAAGAACCCATAAGGGCTAAACGATCGGTTCGGTAGGCAGTTTAAAGCAAGAACACGAGCGCGCACGCATTCTGGCACGCGCTCGGATCAGGGCCACACCCGAGCTCGGTGGCGATGATGATAGTCCTGCGCCGCCGACACATCATCTAACAGTTTGTGAAAGGGGCGGTGCAACGATTTTCGGACTTTGGCCAATTAACTGGAGGAATTCATATTTCTCAGCTGTAGAATAAAGAACATTCCTGCGTGCGCTAGGTTTTATTTAAAAAACAAATTAACCAAATCAAAGGCCAAAGTGCCCTTCAACACTCACGTCGTCTCTGTGACGTGAGAGTGAATTCTCTGGGGAATCACCTGGCTTCCTTTTGGGTTCTCCCTTCACAAACCCCAGAAGCTTCCTCCGCAATTGTCGACTTTTCAAAGATAAGCATCACCGCAGGTCGTGGTGAGTGATCAACACAAAGGACAGTTTGTCACAGGGCTGCCGGCCAGTGTAGCAGGAGAGGGGGACAGGTTTTGTTGACTTCCACAAGTACAGCAGTGACGTGCCAGGGTAGGTATGGTGCAAGCTACATGCTCGTTGGACCAGTAATATTTAAATCTTTCACCATGTAACCACGCTTTCGCTCATGCCCACGCTTGGAGGGTGGGATGAGGTGATGAAAGGCAGGTGGTTGATGGGTTCGACGAGCACATAACTCCCACATCACTGACAGCTTAGGAGTGAACAGAGTATAGAGTAATTTCTTCTAACATACCTCTTTATTCCTCAAGAGCCATGTCAATAGTTTTATAAATCTACTTGATAAGCTTTGATCGTTGGACCTTGAAACAATTTTTGAAGTTATCGGCACAAAAGGTTGGCCCAATCTTGATAACGAATGAAGTCCATGAATTGAGACGTAAGTGTTACAAAGCTTTGTTCAATTACAGTCGTGAGTTTTGTAAGCACTATGGGTATGCCACGTCTAAGTGCATTCCTAAATGCGGAAAAAGCTTACGTAGTGCCCTCTGCAGTTTTCCGTCACTTAGGGACTGTAGCTTGCCATGCTCTCCAATTGTGTTGTGCTCTCGTGCAGCTTTCCAAATGGACGACAAAGTAATGTGGTGTTAGGTTTCGAAAAATATAGTTGGGATAAAAATCACCTCAAATCTTTCTAAATGCAGCAAGTTCAAGCTCATATCTTTTTAAAGGCACTCTTAACAATGAGCACCTTTTGACAAGTTCTTTTTGGTAAATAACACCAAACTCGTGATATCACCAGAAATACAGTAAACTCTCACTAATTCAAACTCTAGGGAGCCGTGAATTTCGTTTGAATTATCAGAATTCTATCTAAATATGATGCAAGATAAAATTATGATTTGCCGTATGAATTTGTGAAATATATATAAATATATAAAGCAGATATATTTGATGATTTCCTCTACATAGGCCTACTGATCACAAGCAGGTATGCCAAAATTGAAACATTTGTGAAATGTATGATATAAGTTTATCCCTTACAAGTGTTATTTGTCGTGGACTGTTAGACAGCACATGACAAGCGGGCCAAGAAGTTACCTAATATGAACTATTAAGCAGGGGACACACGTGCGATGAGAACGGGCACCGCGCAGCAGTTTTCATAGCAGCTTGCACGGACGCTGTGATGTGGACCTACGCCATGCCGCAGTGTCCGCGCAAGTTGCTATGGAAAGTTTCGTGTGATGCCTGTTTTCATCAGGGACTCAAACCGAAAAATATAACGTTTCGGTTACGGTTACGGTTACCGCCTCCTATTGATAACGGTTTCGTTTCGGTTTTTTACGGTTTTAATTTTTACGGTTTCGGTTACCGGTTACACGCTCCTAAAAACCGGTTTATTTCGGTTTTTCCAATAATTTGTTTAATTTAAATGCTACACATCCGTTTTATTATAAACGGTTTAATGTAGTCACAGATATCCGACAACGTGAAAATCAAGGAACTTAGAAACGTCGTAATACTCCTAATTGGTCAAAAGTTGCTCCAACGCGTTCTTGCTCCAACGCTTGTTCACTACATCTAGTTACATTATATAGTTTGATAACCGAGCATTCATGTTACTTTGGCTACTCGGGGATCATCGGATTTTATATAATAAAAAGGAAAATAAACATCTCTTCTTCGTTGTTCGGACGCGTTAGTAAACAACCCTAAGAAAGTTCCCACTGGGTGCTGGAAGAACCATTCGCACCTTCTCGTCGCTATAGTTTATTACCACCTGATACATGAAGAGGAATCTTCGCCCACACTGAAGGAAGGAGCGGAACTATAGCCATCCTCTAGTAAAATACTGCTAAGTGGATTAAAGTAATAAAGTTGAGAACTGGGCTAGTTGGTGAAAGCCAAAAATAATGTAAATACAATAGCCCAAAACGATGAAGACTGAAGGGAGGAACCAAAAACACTGTAACAACACAGAAAGCTGTAATATGTCATGTGTTGTTTGTTCCTTTCCCTAGTCTTTGTTGCTGTGCCATGTTGCACCTACGTCATGTTTGCTATTTCCAAGCAATTGCCAATGGTTATCGAAGAGCACATCTCTCGTTGGCTGATTCTGTGACGCTAGAAAAATGGTACATTTATATATAAGAAGAAATAAAAAAGGTGCGGACGCAAAAAATGAAATTAAAAGGCGGACGTACCTTTATATATATATATATATATATATGTTGTAATGGATAAGAAAAAGCAAGAAAAGGAGAGAAAGAAGAAGAGGTTGTGTGGAGAACTGGGGGACTGAATTTTGGGTTAACGAATTTTGAGTTGCCCGTTTAGCCCATGAGCTGAGACGGCCACAACATTTGGTGGCAGCGGTGGGATTACGAAATTGCAACGCAATCGGAGGCAAGTGGCAGGATCTCAACTTCTGTGCAATGAAAGTCGCGGAGCGGTTAGCTAATCTGCTCGCCGAAAGGAGTGCTACGGACATCGTGAACCTGCTTGGAACCCTCCGACGATTGCCTCGCAACCCGTCTGTCTCTGTTGGAAACTGCAGTCGGACGACAGGTTGCCGATGTGGGGCAACGCCTCAATGAGAGCCTTTCGTCCGTGGAACCTCGGATCCGACTGGCTGTGCACCACGGATTTCCACTCAAGCTGCCGACCTTCCATGGGCAGTCGTTTTGGCAAGTCATCATTATCCAATTTTAAACGGTTGCAGACTTTTACAGGTTCGACGCAAAGTCCGGAGCTCGTGCAATGGTGGCCCAGTTGAGGGGGAACGTTGCTGAATATTTGGAGAGCATGTCTGACAGAAGTCGTTCTTCATATCAACTACCCATAGAAGTCCTAAAGTCCGGCGTTAGTGATGAACATCTCCAGCAATTTTACCTGATTGCTTTGAAGCACCACCACCAAGGCACGGACACACTCCAGGAGCTAGCTGACGTAATCCAGCGGATGGCGAGAAGAGTGCTCGTCGGATGTACGAAAGTCGACGTGGAGCAGATAGCAACCACTGCTTTCATCGACGCAATCGAAGACACCGGCATCCAGCTTTTTGTGCGACTCGGCCACCCAACTACGACTCGTGCAGCACTGGCTAGCGCACTCGAAGTTCAAGCAGCCAACAAAGCAATGGACTTGGTATCGACATCTGGAATCCTGCTTCCAGGTCTGGCTCAACGATCTTCTCCGGTACGTTCAAGTAAACGTCGTTGCTTCACGTGTGGTAACATTGGGCACTTAGCTCGGTCCTGCCCAAATCACTTGGCCCCGTGGAAAACTCAACCTATACCAACGCCAAACGTTTCAAGTGACAGTGAGCCCGGCGAGGTTGAGTCTCATGTAATGCATCACGTCCCTCTGGTGACAACGTCACTACGCACCTCACCAACACCATACCATGTCTTTCAGTTCATTTTCATGAGTTGGTACAACATGTGAATGCTATCGTGGACACCGTAGCTGCAGTAAGTCTAATTGATTCTGCATTACTGCAATCAGCGAAGTGTACCATGCCCGAAACACTTCCAAGTATAGCGTATGTCTAATATCCGCGCACGTTGCTACAATCGAACAAGGACAGATCTTGTTGACTGTGGAAACCTTAGGAACAACAATTAACCTTCCCTTTGTAATTGTGCACAAGTTACAATGGTCAATCATACTCGGCCGTGACTGGTGTTCAAATGTCCAGCTCTCTCTATCGTTTCGAGGAGGTGAACATTGTTTGGCAGCCCTACCAACATTGAGTATAGGCGATCAGTCTGGTTGGTCTGCGACAGAGTTGCCCCAAGGAGATAGCGGGGGAATTTTCATGGAATTTCATGGAATTTTGAGAGCTTATTCAATTAATTTGTCCTAGCGTGGTACAGCTTAAAAAGCTGACGAAGACCGCTGCAGCCCAAGTATGTTCGACCGTCGCAACTGCTACGACATTTGTGTCTACACTAATGGCCCCGGTGGTCAATCGCAAATCACAGAATGTGTTCCGTATTGTCGCAGCATCGGACATTGTTGTACCTAAGTTATCTGCAGTTAGGACTACAGTATTAATTTTAGGCTCAAAGACCTCAAGAGATATCATAGTTGAATGGCTGCTACAATCTCGCCCTGGGGTGGAATTTGCTGTACCTCGCTGCCTTGTTTCCTGCAAGAAGAGGAATTTGATGCTTCCAGTTTTAAACCTGACAAATGGGGACCTGCTCCTGAAATCCGGTGAAGATTTCAAACCTGTGACATTTGCCCTCTCACATGCCGCTGTCGCGACTATTAGAGCGGCACCCACGATGTCTTTCCCGCAAGATTGCCTTGAAAAGGGTAAGGATCTTCCGTGGTTGGAATTTAATTTCAGCCGCAACTTAAAGGGGCCATGAAACAAATTTAGGGCTGGGATAAATGATTTCAAATTGACACTTTACTAATCGCATATCGTTAAGTGGGCCAAACAAAAGATGGTATAAAGTCAAAAGACAGCTTTTCGGCACGGACATTTGAAAACATAGCGGACTATTTCGCATCTTCTTTCCTTCGAAATCTCTCCGCCTTTTCACTTTGATACATCCGCGGCTCCCAAAGCACGTCAGCTGTGCCAAAATGACGTCAGCCGACCCCAGCTCACGCATTGGACACGAGATCTGCGTCACTCGGACGTATGCGCTCCTCAACAAACAATCCGTCGACGAATATTTGGATTCACGTTCGTGGCCAATGAGTGCCCTGACAGAACTTATCGTCACTTGCGAATGACAAGTTCTATGGTGTGCCTAAAAAGCACCCTGGAGGCTTGGAGTCACTACACCGGTGCCCAAGAATGTCACAGCGACGTAATTTCGCAATTCGAGTTTGAGTTGAAGATTAAAGCTAAGGAGGAAAAAGTAGAAAAATCGTTTCATGACCCCTTTAAGAGAACAACAAAATGCACAGATACAAGATCTGCTCTAGGACTTTCGACAGTGCATTACTATTACACCAGAAGAGCTAAGGTGCACATCACTTGTGCGCCATCAATAATGTTGATCACTCACCTCTTGTATGCCACACCATTATTACTGGTGATCACGCTAAAGTACATTAAAATATAATACGTGTTTTACACCGTGGTTTCGGTGTAAGAACGAGAGGAGATAAACCACCAGGTAGACGACATGCTTCAAAGGGACATTATAAGTAGCTCCAACAGTCCTTGGTCGTCACCAGTATTCCTGGTTAGGAAAAAAGACGGCTTTACAAGATTCTGTTTGGGCTACAAGAAACTTAACAGCATAACAAAACCAGACGTGTATCCTTTGCCACGACTTTACGATGCCCTTGAGCGCCTTCATAGTGCCAGCTACTTTACTACTCTGGATCTTATGTCCGGATATTGGCAAGTGGAGCTAGAGCCGAAAGATTCCGAAAAAACTTCCTTTATGACTCCTGACGGATTGTTTCAGCTTAACCATCTTCCATTCGGACTCTGCAGTGCATGTGCGACCTTCCAACACCTCATGGATAGGGTGCTTGGACACCTGAAGTGGACAATGGCGTTAGTTTATCTTGATGGGGTCATTGTATACGCTGACACCTTTGAAGAATACCAGCACCGTCTGCGTCTAGAGGTGAATGCCCTCACCAATACGGATCTCCGTCTGAAACCATAGAAATGTTTCTTCGGATGCCACCAAGTCATTTAATTAGGGCATGCTGTCAACAAACAGGGTATTCGCCCGGATCCAACCAAGCTGGCAGCGCTAGCCAATATTCCTGAGCCCACTACCAGGAAGCAGTTGAAAAGCTTTTAGGATTTGCGTCCTATTTACGTCGATATGTAAGAAACCTCTCTTAGAGCTGCTCCACTGACTGAACTTTTTAAAAAAGACACCAGGTGGCGTTGGTGCGCAAGGGAACAAGCTTCTTTTGCTGGTATCAAAAGAGCACTTCTTGAACCACCAACTCTGACTCGTTTTTAGAAGAAGCATCGACGTTCATTCACACTGATGCCAATGGCGAAGGGCTTAGCGCTGTTCTTCTCCTAAGGGACAGGGCAGGAGTAGAACATCCCGTCGTATATGCGAGCCGCAAACTCAGCGAACCAGAAAGTCGATGTCATTCTTCAGTACTCGAGTGCCTTGCGGCTGTTTGCGCAGTGGAAAAGTTCCGTCCATACATCTACGGAAAGCATTTTACAGACGTGACAGATAACTCTGCTCTCCGTTGGCTCCAGTAAAAAAAATGAAAGCCGTTTACAACTCCCTGTAACGCCGAATCAGAGCGCAGCTCTTGAGGAGGGGGGCAGGCGCGAAGGGGGGTCACGTGACCTCGGGGCGGTCACGCGACCTGGGTGGCCACGTGACCTGGGGGTCACGTGACCTCAGAGGGAGTCACGTGGCCGGGGGTTCACGTGACCACAAGAGGGGGTCACGTGACCACAAGAGGGGGTCACGTGACTAGGGGGTCACGTGACCTTGGGGGTCACGTGAGCTTGCGGTTACGCCGACGCCGACGCCAACGGCGACGCCGACACCGCTCAAGCCGGGAACAGGCGCCTAAGAGCTGCGCTCTAAAACGATGTTACTCCGAAATTCACAAGGTGGGTAATGAAACTGCACGAGTTCGACTTTTCGACTGTTCATAAAAGTGGGAAACAGCACCAAGAAGTAGACTTCCTCTCACGGCACCCAATCAAAGACGCCAGAGTTGCTCCTGTACTCAAAATCTTAGATTTGCTGTTGGCGCAAGCAGAGGAACGTGACACATTGGACTTAAACCAGTTGCTCTTTGACGTAGTGAACGGGAAACCGCGACTTTCACAACGGCGCTTACGGCGTCTACGAGCGTACTACCAGCTTCGGGACGGTTTGCTGCCCAGGTAACAATTTATGTTGTGGCGACAGTCGGCGCAACAATGTTTCGCAACATGAAAACAGTAGTACTGCAATCGCGCAACAATGTTGTAGCAACAGTCATAACACTGCAGAAGTGTCCGCTGCTAAAGCACTGCGGCAACTGTGTCGGCCAACCGTTGACTGTCTCATGCTCGGAACAGTTACCGAAGCATTGCTTTTACCCGGCAAAATGTGTGCTGTCCTGATGTTGCTAAACATTGCGGAAAAGACCACCGCAGCTGTAGGCGAAACATTATCACGCAACAAAAGCTGCGCCAACAACGTCACGTTTGCATTTGCGAGAGTGCAGAACTGCTGTTTTGCTACTATTCGACTGATGTTGCGGTAGCGTCGGGCCCTTTGTTTCCGAAATGTTGTGGCAACGTAACTTTTTTTGCTTTCGGAAAACAAAGCTTACAAACAGTCATCGCAACGTCCGTTTTTACAGTTGGCAAACTGTTCCCGTGGCAGATTCAAAAACAGATTGCGTTTATACTGCCAGAATGCAGTCGCCAAACATTGCTTTCCAAAAGTGTTCCAACTGTACGACACAACAGTTTTGCGCTAGGTTGGGATAGATGTTTCGAGGAATTGTTGCGGAAACAGTGGGCACCATTGTTTGTTGACTGTCGCTCAAACCTATTCGGCAGACGTTGCGCGCCCCAACGGGACTGCAGCTGCACATCATTTTTGCCAACTGTTGCCGCATGCATCTTCTCAACATTTGCACTGCATGACGCTCCTCGCAACAGTGCATCCCCATGATCGGGGCAACATTGTCTTGCTTTTGTTGCTAGAGTGTGTCACGCCACTGCTGCGTTAGCATCTTAGCAACTATTCCGGCCACCTTATCGCGGAGCAGTAATACAGCGAACGTTAGTAGAGCGCAGTATACTACAATAGAATACTCCCCGAAAAAGTGGCACAGATCCGTAGGGCTGAAACTATCTATCGGCGATGGCAACGGCACCATTTCTCCCGACTCGCCCACTACAGGAACTACACAGCCGCTTGTACTGGTTCAGGAGTATCGCATTCTATATCGCCAACTCCTACTCTTGTATTTTGGCTTTGACGGGCAATCTCGGCGCCGAAGCATATACGGTGGATATGCCAACCCCCACCTTCAAAGCGGGCGTGCCGTGAATTAATGCTGAAGTCAGCATGCACCCTAGTCGGGACGCGCTACTTGAAATCCGCGGTGAGACGTGGTTGTATAAAAACAATATTAATTGTACCGCGAAACCTTGTAAACTAAACTTTTAAAAACCATCACGTCCCTGCTATTTGTACCAATCTCTAATAAGAATTCTTACAAAAAGAGTTTTTTTCCGTTTGTTTTTATGCAAAGAACAAGCTTTCTAAAAGCTCATGGTAACCAGAGTGCTGGCCGGAGAGGTTACTCGTTCTGTGGATGCTAGTAGAGGGCGCCACCGCCGCTTTGTTGTGAAGTTCTCCGGCCCCGCCAGCACCGCTCCGGACCGACCCACAGAATTTTGTTCAACCAGGGAAAAAGTCCTCCTCACCACCCCTCCCATTTCCTCCTCTCCTCCGTTTATCTTGACGGCGGGGGACCTCTTTTGTCGCTGCATCTCGAGGCCGGATAAGCCAAACTAAGTGCATATTGGGCGAATTGCGGTGGGAGGGACAGCGACCTTGTGAGCCCTCTTTCCTCCGGCGATACCAGAAAAGCGCCCGGAACCGAACTCTTCCTTCGGCAGTGTTTCAGAGTCTCTCGGTCTCGTCCCTGAATATTTGTTTTGTTTTGCGGCAACCATATTCATGTGCTAGGCTGCTTGGCTTCTCCGAGTATTCCAACGAGGAAATAAAACGTTTTTGCACAGCCGCGCCAGTTTAATTTGTAACGTAAATGGCAATAGATATGATTTGCTTCATTTACTCACAAAAACGCGTTTGAACTTGAACTTTTCAGGCTGTACTGATTGATCTTTTTTTTCGGCCGATGTTTTTGTAATAAATTTGTTCTTTTTGGCATTGCTTTTTTTTTTTTGCCGCGCACACCGAACACGTGAGAATCTTTACATTGATAATTCCCTGTCAGTGGAAAGAGAACGGACGGCCGCGTGAGTGCACGAAGTTGCTGAGTAAGCGTGCAATACTGGAGGATCGTTGTTGTTTGAAATGAGTGCAAGATTGGTTGCTATTGGTATCAAGCACCTCCGAGCCGCCTTTGATGTGAACCTTACTGCGTCACGTGCGTTACATTTCCGGTCTCGCTTTCTTTCTCTTGTGCTTGGTGGAACATCTCGTCGTTTTGCAGCCTTCAGCTACAGGTTTCCACGTACTGTAACCCTGCAGTACGCGTACCGAAAGCCTTAGGCCGCACTTAGGGCTCGAAAAGGGAAGTGAAATCATGTCATAAGCTACTTTAGTTCTAAATAAGACAAGGCAACAAGTGGGTGATCTTCGAAAGCGTTTCTTTTTGCGGGTTCTCGTGCAAGGGTGTCTTTTTCAGCAGTGAAACAACTTGTGAGATGGAATATCCGTGTAAACTCAGCCTTCAGATCATGCTTTAAGGATGCGCTTTTGAAGACACGCCCTCACCTGCCATCCTAGTTTCATCCGGATTTACTACATACCTTACGTTCTTTCATGTTTTTAAATGGTTTATCGTTTTACATTTTAGACAAACT
Organism: Ixodes ricinus; assembly: GCA_037355805.1. Classification (NCBI taxonomy): domain Eukaryota; kingdom Metazoa; phylum Arthropoda; class Arachnida; order Ixodida; family Ixodidae; genus Ixodes; species Ixodes ricinus. The sequence continues at coordinate 3,265 of JAZHYW010013942.1, read as the reverse complement.
GACAATTCAGCGTCACGCGCTTTGCGGCTGTCACAAGCTCTTTTGTGGAGCGGAGTACTACGTGTCTTGAGCCAGTGTTCATTCCCGACTTTCACAGACATAGACAACTTGTGCCATCCATTTTTAAATGCAGTACTATTCAAAACTTTTAATAGAAAAATTAGTTTTCCTCAAATAATATAAAAAGGAGCGCACTGTTATTACAGGAACTTCAGATATAGGTTCACCATAGTCATTCACTTTGTCTTGGTACAGAAAAAGAGCCTAAATAAGACAGCAAGATTATTACAAAAGCGGTTGAACTTTTGTGAAATAGTATGGAAAATCTCAAAAGAGAGACAAACTTTTCTCTCTATATTTTTAATAAGCCAATTCCAGTAAAAACGAATCGCTGAATAAAACTGCCGGGACTATCGATTACGTGTGTAGCTAGCTCAATCTACGGTAGCAGGTTCAAGTAAACCGCTCTGGGCGCATTTTGTGCGATCCTAGATCGCACAAAATCGATCCTAGATGGTTCGAAATGTGATGACGCACGCAGTCCATGCAATGAATTCATATAGAATCCTTCTGAAAACCCTCTTTGGAAACAAATATGACTACCCGCGCTACACAAAAATGAGAAAGCGTTATAAGAACCTAAAGTGTGGAGGCTTTTTCTCTAACAGAATGCGATTCAAAAAGGACACAGCGGTTAACTGCTGGAGCCCAACGTCCCGCTTCGTCTTTTGGGGAGTTTATTTCTTCAAATAAGAAACATGTCTGAACATAGAATTAATAATGATTTTATATCTCCTACAGTAGATAGACATATTCAAGGAAAATAAAATATACGAATGTACACACCGCGACACCGGCGGTATTTCATTTTGCTCAAACAGCGTGTTGAGGGACGCAAAATTTTAACACCTAGGTTGGGTCCTGAGATGAGACCGTTTTACCGCATAAGTAACTGCGAGAATAGTGAAATTTGTCAATGTACTTACGATAAAAAAATCCGAAACTGACTCCTTCGTACTAACTCTGTCACGCTGTTTGCATCATCGCCAATGCAACGGGGGTGAAGGGGTTTCGATTGACCGCTACAGAACTCCGGGGGGGGGGGTATTTAGGACCCTCAACTCCCCCCCCCCCCCCCACCACCACCACCACCCTCCCGTGGGTGCGACACTGCTATCGTGAATGCGTGAATACGATCATCGGCGGTTTTTGCATTTTGCTCGGACAGCGTATCGAGGGGCGCAAGGTTGTGACACCTAGATTGGTGCATCAGATGAGCACTTTTCACCACATAGATAATTTTGGTAATAGTGTGTCATCTGTCAATGTAAGATTGTATATTACGGAAATGACTCGCTTGTGCCGTGCTCATCACCAGTGTAGCGGCGAGGGGGGGGAAGGAGGAGGGGAGGGGGCGATGAATTTATTTACCATTAAAGGTCCTCGTTGCGACATTACACTAAAAAAATTGTCAAAATATGCACACAAAAATATTTTTCTCACGGAGCTCTGGGGGGGGGGGAATTATGACCCCCAAATTCCCCCCCCCCCACGTGGGTGCGCCACTGTGGAGCTTCTAAGCACATTCTTGAGGACCACAACCGTGTTCAAGAACGCCGAAGACTACGTGAAGTCAAAGGACACATTTTATATCGAATCATTCAATAACTCCATGCTTATCTGCCTTGACAAGCGCGTCCATTATCAAGAAAAGTCGTACAACTTGAGACAAAGCTTAGCTCTCCTTGATTGGAACGAGCACGTTGGAAGAGGTCACACTTCCATCTACTTGATCGAGGACTGCCAGCATCCTGATCGGCAGGGCGGAAAAAGAAATACGTGCGAAAGACGTACAGGTAGGTCATTTTGCATTCTGCAACGATCTCGTTTGGAGCTCATCATGCGCCTTTTCTTTTTCAGCTTCGTTCGAAAAATTTCTGAGTTGGTATTGCAAGCTGCTGCCCTCGATGATGCTGACGTTGTGACGGATGACTCCCTCGGGGGTGACAAGAACTAACAGCTTGGGTACACTGTTTGTTTATATTAAATGCGGTTACAATGACGTCGGCGTATAACTCCATTTATTGCGTTATAGCAGCTCTTGGCGAAGTGAGTGTACAAAAACGGTCCTCGTTGTAGAGGTTGGGACACCACTGGACATGGGTCAAGACGGACAAAACAACGGCAGTTCATCGACTAAAAGTGTTTTTTTAGTTACAATGTAAATAAACAGGTTATTGAATAAAAATGTTATTTTAAGAAAGGCATGGTGAAATCATGAAGGTTATTTATATTTTTTTTTGTGAAAAAAGCTTTCAGGTAGCGAGTCAAGAACATAGGACGCGAGTAGGAGGACGTATCCCCCTTCCTCATCCTTCTCCTGCCTCCCTTTCTTGTGACACACTCCCCATTGTTTGTAGGTACTTCTGTGGCTTATCTTTCTCTCCAGAAAATGTTTCAGTACGGGAGCCTTGCGGACACAATGCTCACTCGTTTTAGACAGGGGTCGAGCAGATGACGCCCTAAGAAATCGCATGCAGGAGTTTATTTTGTCTCGTTGGTTGGCGTGTGTAAAGTATGAGCATGCCATTTTTCACTGCGCTCGGATGTTCGACGCGTTTCCCTTGTCTTATGTTTTTGACTGTGGCTGTGCTGTAGGTAGAAAGGGGTTACTGAGATCTGGAGCACATCGTCTCTTCAGAATAACATCGGGATCGGGAGCTCGCTTTGCTCCTGTATAGTGTTTCCGAGTAGGATAACCTTCTTTAATCGTTTAGAGGTATCCCATTCGAAGGGAGAAACAGACACATTAGAGCTTCCTTTCGTTCTCAAGACATAACAAAGGCTAGTTTATTTTGCACCAACTAAACTTGAAAGCTCGACAACATGAAAACAGGTGTTGGGGACAATGAAACACAGTGTTGTTCCCGCATTACGGGGTATGGCGCGTCACAGCGGAAAAAGCTTGTTTCAAAAACTTGTAGCGACCTTGGTCGGAAGAAGGATGGTTTTTTGGGAAATGCTTGGAGAAGCGGCACCCAGGCCCAAAGAGCACGGTGGTTCCGCGATCGTCGGCCCTTCGCGCAACGAAGGCAAAGTCGCTTGCGAGCGAATTGCAAGAAAACTAAAATACACAAATACAACAGCATTCTTGAAGCATGCTCTGAAGCATGTCTATGCTCTATCTCACAAGTAGCTTCACTGCTAAAAAAGATACCTTCGCACGAGTGCGGCCTAAGGCTTTCGGTACGCGTACTGCAGGGTT
>JAZHYW010013940.1:0-33709 GCA_037355805.1 Ixodes ricinus | reverse complement strand
GCATGCGCGTTCAGTTACGTATTGCAAATACAAAAAAGTGGCAATTTTCGGAGGGCAATTTGAGAACTACTTAACTATGAATTTAGGCATTTATAGGAAAATGCGTACAGTTCATAAGTCTATAGTGTGGTTCGTTCAGCGGCTCAAGGGCAAACCCCCGCGGTTGCAACGAGGAGCGGAAAGTGTCGCGACAGCGTAGACGGTGTTCCGACACGCGTGACCGATTTCTTGCCCCCAACAAATCAGTTGCGTAGAAACTAGACTGATTCTATGCTCCGTTTTATCTTCAGGCTGGAGTGTGGTCAACTGCGTTGCTACCGTTAGCTCTTGCAACAATAGCACACATTGGTGGTGTCTTCCGGGTAGCACTGGAACACCTCTGGTACTATGCGTATAATTTACACATCCTTCACTGTGTGCTCGAAATAATTCCGAGCATGTTATAGGCGACCGTTTCTGCACGGTTCATATCGCAGATTGGAAGTGTCTCAGGTCTACTTTTAGATGGCCCCGGTCTTCTATCGTCGTAAGTGGCTACTAGCAGCTGCAACGCGGCCGATCGCAGCCAAACACAAGTGCGCGAACTAGCCTTTATGATCGACCAAATCCATCGCTCTGAACGTATCGAGCGGCCCTGCAGCCCTTTTAAAGATCACGTGACACTTGCGCATGATATTGAATTGGCCTCGATGGCTCATACCTTTTGCTGCAGTCTGTCGTAAAGCGAAACAAAGTGTACTGGTAGTGCCACGTTGCCGGTGGTGAGAAAGGGAGGGAATGCAGCACCGTGCGCGCTACCTCTTTTTTGAGGCGCGTATCACGGGAGGGATGGCCTGTTTCAAAAGCGTAGTGAGAGAGACTGGAAGTGGCATTTCAACCTCTGAGTCTGGCTGGGCTTGAGGTTGACGGTTCGCGGCCGCCTTCGCACGTAAGCAAAGCCTCGCAGTTCTGGGCATTAAAATCGCCTGAATCGTGCAGTCTGTACCAGCGGTGTCACGTCAGACAACACTACAGTGGGCAATTTGTTGTACAACATAACACTTTCAAGCAAGGCGTGTTTTTGTTTTTTGCAGCTCCTGACGACAAAGTTTCAAACTTGGAAGAGGAGCAGCTGCACCACAACGACCTGTTCTTGACGCAGCCATGCACCAGTCTGTACTAGTCACCATAGTCAGACACAGGTTAAGAATGTGCCAGAAGCTCCTCCCACACCCTCATTACCACCAGCCAGTGTTCTACCTCAACGCACAAATAATCTGCCGCAGAGCCGGACGTCGTGCCAACGTCTGTGAGGATCGGTCCATACTGCTTGGTCCAAGCTGCTGAAAGAAGAACAAGACAGGCTGGACACAGAAAAAGCACAGCTTTATTCGAGCAGGCTTAGCAATCATACTCGTGCTTCCTGCGCCGTCGTCTTTCTCTTCCACAAGCTCGCATGTCACTAAACTCGTCATGGCTACCGCCTTTCCTTGTTGGTCTGTGAAGCGACTCGAGTGCCATGGCTACACACTAGGTATTTATTTGGCGCATTCTTGACTTGTTCCCGACTATACCCGCAGTTTTGTGTTGCCGCTTCTCCCAGGCAGAAATGAGTGTCAATTTGAATGAGATGTTAAAATAAAGTTGTCGTTTAATTGTTTCCATGGTCACTGGATGCTTGGTTTCAGGTCGCCAATTTCTAATTTTTCCCGAACATATGCAACACCTTGGTCGCCTTGCATTACTTCTTCGTTATTCCTGGATATGTCACTCCGCTCTTCTAAAATTGTTAAACTTGTTCAACACCTATTTCTTGTACTATGCAGTGCTCCCTATTCCCTGCATGCCCTGACCATTTCTTGTCATTGGATGATAGGTGAGGCATCCGAAAAATTATGTGCTGTAGAGGAAATTCGTATGAGGCGGGTCTCAGAAACGCCAGGAAAATTAATACTATGTCTGAAGGATTTTTCTGAAGTATTCAAAGTTCAATGGCAGTGAGACAAAAAAAAAAAAAATTGCAGAGCCCTTTCACTTTGCGTGAAGATAGAGGACCAGTGAAGCTGTTATCTTTATGACGTCTAGGACGATGCCTGAGACGGGTCTGGGACGGCCTCAAGGACGACGACTAAAACGACCTCAAGGACGATTTCTAGTATGACCTCGAGGACGACGTATGGGACGACCTCAAGGACAACTTCTAGGACAACCTCTCGGACGAACTCAAGTGCGATGTCTTCACGACCTCGAGGACATCGCCTAGGACGACCTCAAGGATGACTTCTAGGACGTACCTCGAGGACGATGCCTAGAGATGATAAGGGATCAGGACCTCACTATCTAATAGAGGCCAAGGGAGATTGACTCATGCTGGTGCCCCATCTTTTTGTTTATTTTATTCATACTTGCTACAACCAATGGGTAGTTTTCTGCCTGACATGTGAGGGTGCATTTTTAACCAGACCCTAGCGTATAGACCATTCCACTTAGCGCTCTCAGGGCGAGGCCATTTTGTGCGACAGCAGCGCCCTCTCCACACATCCGGGAAGTTCAGCAGGTTTGGCGGGGTAAAAGGAGAAAGGGCGTGCGCCGATTCCGCTAGCAGACGACAAACCGGGAGGTTGCTGTTGTCCATCTTTGGGCTGTACCGGCGGGCTGTACCGAACATCAAACTCTCGCTCATTGGCTGCCGTTGTGAAATGGTTCACGTACTTAGATGCGTGATCCACTTCAAGTGGTTCACGTACTAATCGGCCTATAGCGGTCTGTTGTTTTATTTCAGTAAATGATCTACTAGCGCATTTTTGTTCCGTTACTTCAATAACAGTGGAGTCAGCCAGCAGTACTGCCCCAGCCACTATGTCTATTGCGTCAGGAGTGCACATTCTTTATTTATTATTCCAGACTTAGATAGATGGATAGATAGATAGATATTTATTTGTACATTTAAGTACAGGTCGCATAGAAGGCGTTTCCGCCCGTACACATATGTGCCTATGTGGCCAGCTAGACGATGATGGCGATGCGAGGCTTCTTGGCTTGAGAAGTGTGGGACGATGATGGGAAGGTGAAGAGGGTGAAAAAGTGAGGTGGGTGACGTATGATGAGGTATGCAAGACATTCGTGGGTGTTGGCTTAGAGGTGTTTGGCTGCTGCCTTGCAGAGCTGTGTCACCTCGTCTCTGTCTGTGATGGGCAAGCTGGTGATGGCGTCGGGCAGGGACTTCCAAAGTCCTCACACCCGGAGGAGACTCACTGTCGCTAAAGGCCTACGCTAGTACGAACTTTGTGTAATAAAAGCTACAGCAACCGGATTTACTTTTGCCGGAGAGACCGATCACTCGGACAGGTTTCTATTTCCTTTTTTGCGTGTGCACGCAGGTAACAGCACAATTAGACCCGATTGTGGTTTTTTTAGCGAGGATAGCATTACCCGATAACTTGCATATTAAAATCCGTGCACCTGCGCCCGAAATTCCCATAATGATGCGATTTTTAAACTGAGTTTGCACGCCAGCCGAATGTAGGTACAGCCCAGTGGTACAGCCCCTCGGCGTAGCAGACGACGGCGGGGTGAGAGGGGAGGGCATTTTTTATCTCCGCTCTTCCTAGTTGGGCCACAGCAGTAGAAGCGGCCTACCTGCCTGTACTGCACGAGCGCGCGTGCTTGGCAGGGACGCCGGAAGCCTGGAGCTCGCGCTTGTAGCATCGGCTGCGTCCGGACCCAAGCCGAGACGAAGTATAGTAGAACTACGGGGCGCTTCAAGGGGCAGTGCGGCTACCGCGGCCGGCGCAGCCTCCACCATGCATCGGGGAACGGCCGCTCCTTGGAAGACGGTGTAGCTGGCGCTTCCATCCGCAGCTCCGTTCGGGTGCCACACGGGCCGGCAGAAAGAGGCACCCAAACACGCTTCACAACTGGTGTAAATACTCAGAAACAATTATCTGTTTCCAGTGAGCGTCCCACGACATGATTTGTGTTCGCAGGCGAACAAAATGCGAAACTAGGAGACGGCAGTGCTCCGAATCCTCCGACATCGGCCGGCGCTCGCCGGGAGCCGCCGGCCGCGGCAGCCCCGCCGGCCCCCTCGCTCGCGAACGACGGCCCCGCACGCGCCAGTGCCCCCCGCGGCCACCCCCCAACGCTGTGCCGCTTCTCCGGTTTCGTTCGTTACACTACCCTCTTTAAGCCACTGTAGTAGAACGGTCTATAACAGCTTTACTGTAAAAATTAATGGTTTCTCGTTTTATTTTGGGTGCATCCGGCTTGCCAGAGATATTTAATATAAGGACGCTAGGAACAAGCGCTACGAGTGCTACCGCTGAGGGACTCGTTGCTGTGCCACACCTGGCCACACCGGACTCCGTAAGTGTGACGTCGTGGGTCCAAACCAACCTCGTTGGTCCAAACAAACCGTTGCTAGGGTCGTTGTTATGGACGGCAATCCACATGTGGCTCGGTTTCGCTACGAAAACCCGACCATTCAAAAAATCAGGAGTAGGATTTAAACTTCTAAAAATCACAGATATAGAAAGCTTGAATCCGTTGCTAGGGTCCGTTGCTAGGGTCGTTGTTATGCACGGCAATCCACATGTGGCTCGGTTTCGCTACGAAAACCCGACCATTCAAAAATCAGGAGTAGGATTTAAACTTCTAAAAATCACAGATATAGAAAGCTTGAATGTCATATATGTTTCGACAGAAGTGTGCCGGTAATCGCTCGTTTCTGAAATATTTACGACTGCAACTTCCGGTCCTCAAGATGCCTGCAGCAGACGACGAATGCAAGAAGTATGCCGTCTGCCGCACGCCGGCCGGCCAAGTGGGGCCGTCGTTTGCATCGTGTGAATAAAGACGATATTCTGACATCGCATTTGTTTGAAATATAATGAGTTTCATACACTCTTAAGATATCATAGTGGGGTGCGATGCAAAATATGGTTTATCGAAAGTCCGGGCGTCGATCGAGATGATAGTCTGCTAAAAGATCGCATTGCACCCGCGAGAAAAGCACTTCAGGCGAACGGTTGAGATCCCAAATTTTGTTTGCGGACTCGCGCTATGCGAGGGTGCTTCGTATACCTGGTTGTAACCATCGCGTGGAGAGAGATTCTTGCAGTTTCTTCAGATTTCCGCAAGACCCCAAAGCGCGAAAGAACTGGATAAAAAACATAAGTTGAGTCTATTACAGACTGTACTCGCATCGCGGGTTCGATGAAGATCTTCACCAAAAGAGCACATCTACGGAATTTGATGTATACCAAGGGAAAAAAAAAGCAAAATACTGCGAAATCACGATAGACATGCAATTCTTTAATAACCTGACAACCACAATAATAAAATAATAATAACAAACGACTTACCTCGACGGCGTACGATTTGTTTCTCATGGTGGCCTGCACTACGCCGGTAATGCACTTCAGGTCGTCGTCGTAACTGATCTGCGTGACGTGGTTTGATTTTACTGCATTTTCACCCCTCGTAACTAAGCTGGGTTGTTCACAGGAGAAAAAAAACGCACATTGCGGAGGCCTCTACGGCCACGGCAATCCACTTGTTTTTGTCGCTTGTTTACCGACGCATTTCAATGAAGACGCCCGCTGCAACAGAGGCCAGCAAATCTATCGTGTCGTCTGCTACCAAAGCAAAGCGGAGTGTAAGACTTCAGAAATGGCTTTCATCGTTGCAATATGACACTGAGACGACAAGAACATCTTCATAATTAGATATCAAGAAGTTAGGTTGCTTACAAAAAATTATTTACTCACCTGTAAGCAAACATCCAGCCTCATGTGGAGTCTCCATGCATTAGTCCATAGCAACGTCCCTAGCAACGGTTTGTTTGGACCCAAACGCCATGTTGTGACGTCATCACTTACGGGGTCAAACTTCATCTCGCAGCTCGCATGTTTCCGGACGCTCGCAGTAGCATAGACATCACTTCAACACTTTTTGTTTTTTGCGGCTAAAGGAGGCGGAAAAGTGTTTCCGCTCGGGAGCAGGCAGGCAACCCTCTCCCACTCTCCTGCGGGCGGGCTCTCGAGCAGCTCTGGCATCTCTGTAGGCCTACGGCGTCTTCGGTCGCTCCCTCGGATTACTCGGGCGGTGCTTCGCTCCTGGCCGAGCCATGGCGTTCTTGGGCTCCCTGATGAGAGATCTGGACAGCGACCCGTTCTTTGGGTGAGTCCCACATTCCCCGCGCTGTGCCTCCAGTCTTTCCGCGCGGTGCCTCGTCCCAAGGGCGGGAGGCGTCCGCGCAGTCGTCGCGTGTCGTCTGCAATCAGACCCTGCATGGACGTCAACAAAGCTCTCTATCTCGGCACCCCACGCAACCTTCGCCCGCTTTATTTTTCCCCCGACGACACTATGTTGGCGGCCTACGCGCGCACGCGCTTCGAGAAGCGGTAGGCGAAGGGCGACCAGTCTTCCCCAACCTTGCCAGGGCCGCGCACGCAAGCCGAGGCGACTCATCGGCCCGCGGGCGTTTCGTGTGTCCGGTCTCGTAGCGTGGCTGCAGCTGACCGCGGGCAGAGGTGATCCCACACCGCCGTTCGCTTGGCCTTTGCTACAAATCGTCGTCTCGACGACTACGACCTCGGCCCAAAAGACTTGCCTCGACGTCGTTTCGTGGACAACTGCGACAGCGGTCCCGATCGTGGAGAGCCTCACCGATGCTCCGGCTGACTTTAGGTTGGTCCACCGGGCCGATGAACGGCTTATCGCGCTAACCCCATCTTATCGGATGGGATGAGCTTGTTCGACGTCTTCCTGCAAGGGCATGAGCGTGTGTGGATGCTCTCTGAAACGATCCTGTCATCTCGCCGCAAGCGACGCTAAGGAAAAAAAAAAGAAAAAAAGAAAGGAATAGGAAAAGAACCTGAGTTTCTTGATTTTGTTCGCTAAAACAGTCGGGCAGCGGATCGTCCGTTTGAGAATTCCAGTGCAGTAGCACGAAGACGCGTTCGGATTTGCGAATGGTGCCCTTGCGTAATGGGGCGCTCTCGGCGAGCTCTTCGTTTTCCCGGAAAGCCGGACACTCTGGGGCAGGCGAGCGGTGGCCCCGCGCGCGCCGGCTATCAAACAGGGTCGATGAGGCGAGTTGCGGTGGCAAGCGAGCGATGCAAAAAACGACGGACCGCGCCCCTGGCCCGGGCGGTGATACCCGGCCAGCTGTGCTCCCGGGCGCCTCGGGGTGCTGCAGGTGCAGTCGACAAGAGTCCGTGGGACGCGGAGCAGGCGTGCGGTAGTTTGCGTGCGACTCTGTTTGTTCCTTGACCGAAATCAACCCACGCCATGCGGACCCGCACTTTTCAGACATGGGTACCGAAACCAAACTCGCAATGTTTAAAGTTGGGTACACCTGACTCGCAATTTTTTAAAAATGGGTATACACCAAATTCGCTATTTTTTTTTTTTTTTTTTTTTTTTTGGGGGGGGGGGGGGTGGTGTCAAGGAAATTTGGACTTTGTTCTTGTTTCCCTTTTGGCATGAAGTGCTCCTCCGCCTTCGGTATCAAGAAAAAAAGGCTACTGTTGCAAAGTTGGCAAACTGTCCAGTTGATTTCACCTCTCGGTCCAGCTGCGTTCGTCTTGTGAAGACCACGCTTCCCGTTCGTTACGGCTCTCGCTCCAGCTGCAACGCCGGGAACACTTGCGTGCTAACCCGGCATTGGCTGTGACGTAAGCATTTCATGACTTTTGCGGCTGTGAATTTATTTAAAGTTCGTTTCCGTGTCCCTTTCTTACTGCAACGTATCCCCCAAATAGGTTTCTTTGTTGTTTGTTTTCTGTCGCAAAGTTAAATTGTCGCCGAACGCTCATTTTCCGCCCAAATATAACGCTAGCGGTCTGAATTCGATGTCAAAGTTTCAGAACCCACTTCACGTGAACATGGAGGACCAGCGAAGCTGTTATCTTTACGACATCTATATGATTTACACATGATTGCAATGAAGACACGTATACGACTTCGTTGTTTAATTTCTTCGTTTCCGGTTGAGCCCAAGTCTCTTTATGAGCATTGCGGAAGCGAAAGGAAAGAAGGTTAGATCGGCGCGTTCTGCTCTAAACTTCGTCACAGCGCACTCTTAGCTAAGTCGGTGACCGTAGTTGAAAACAACGGATCAGGACCTCACTCTAATAATGCTAAGGAAGGCTGACTCACGCGGGTTGCCTCCTCTTTTTATTTACACCTTCCACGACCAATCGGAACGAAGGAGCGCCGTTTAAACGGGAAATTTCTGTTAACATCCATGGACGCTTCTTTTTTTTTTTTTTTTCCAGGTCCTAGCACACAAAATCTTAGCAAAAAAAGACACTGTACGTGATGTTTTTGAGATCTTAATGGGAAAATGGGACCACGTTTTCGGTAACTGGCACCATTCAGCTCTATCCAGAGGCATCGTAACTATTCATTGTTGGTTCCACAGTTGAATTTCGCCTGTTGGCATTACTGCTTTTCGTTTGCAGTAACACTTCCGCGTTTCGCCGCCGTTGTCTGGTTTTATTTATTTTTTTTTTGCTCCTCTTTCACTTACAGTTTTTCTGTACATACCATATTCCTCTTCCATTCGGAAGTTCTCCTCTCGAAAAACTCGGATCACAATCAGAAAATAATACTCGAATCGAGCTTCTCTGCCGCACATAAACTGCCAATCGAGAATCTGCAATCCAAAAACTGATAAAAAAAAATATATATATATATATATATATATATATATATATATATATATATATATATATATATATATATATATATATATAGTTTTGTATTTAGTATACAACGGAGTTGTAAACTAAATACTCAACTAACTCTGAAAAGTATCCGAGCAACGGTGAGTGCAGTACTAAATAATAAAATAAATAATTGTTACTTCCAAGATACTCTGAAGTCCAGGGAAAGAATACTCCAGCCGCTCGCCCGACGGTAGCCACGCTTGCACAGCAACACCAAAACTGGTGTCTATCGTAGAGCAGTGGCGTCACGAGGGTCAGCGGCACCCGGGCGGTAGCCCGCCGCACACCCCCTCCCCGCTCCCTGCGTGGCCCACCGCGACCACCCCCCCCCCCCCCCCCAACCCCCCTGGGCTTGCACGGGCCCGCCGCGACCACACCTGCCAGCCCCTGCACCCGCCCCCCCCCCCCCCCCTGTAGGACGCTACCTCGGTGGTAGGTGTGTCCCCCGACCAACTCTTGTAGACACCCTCATTCATCTGTGAAGCTTTCCTGCTTCGGGATCTGGGTAGAATAGGCCAGCGGGTTGTCCTGCCTCTGAAAGTCAACAGGCTAACAAGTGGCGAGAAAAATGGTGGCAACCTTCTTCTCAACAGTGGATACGTAGCAACCATAACGTAGCCGCAGTAACTCTCGAAAACGCCTACAATAAAAAAAAATACCGGATAGATATAGATATTTATTTGTACGTTTAAGTATAGGTCACATAGAAGCCGTTCCCGCCCGTACAGATAGGCGACCAAGATTGACGAGGTAAAATCCCTGAGCACCGTTACAATGCATCGGCCCCCTTTGCCAACGTGGCACTCAACTTCTTCGAAGGCGCTTCCATGAAATTGATCACCCGTCTGCTCTACAATCCAGACCCTCGTCCCGTGCGACTGCTTTATGTTCTTCACGGTGAGAGGAAACCGCGCAGGCGGCAATTTCCAACCCCAAAGAGGCTACAGCCCTCCCGAGTGCACGATATCCGGTGGCGCTTGGGAGGGAAATATCTTTCGAACGGTGACGACTCATGAGTGGCTCGTAAACGACCCTCGTATGTGATATATATATATATATATATACATACATACATATACAGGATGTCACTAAAGAAAATTTACAGGTCTTTTTTACCGAAAATAAACTAGGCATCGCCGAACGCTTATCTCCGCCCAAAGGTAGAGCTAAAGGTCACAACCAGATGCCAGAGTTTCAGCCCGATCCGATAACTTAATCAAAAGTCATAGTGATTTTCTGAAAAGTTCAATGGGAAAATGGAGCCCATTTTTGCCCGTTTTCGGTTTCTGGTGCCATAGAGCCCCATGTGTTTGAAAACTCCGTCGGCCGCCATTTTCCCATCGAAATTTTCAGAAAATCATGAAACTTTGGCATCTGGTTGTGACCTCTAGCTCTACCTTTGGGCGCAGAATGAGCGTTCGGCGATGCCTAGTTTATTTTTGCGGTAAAAAAGACCGTGTAAATTTTCTTTTGTGACACCCTGTGTATATATATATATATATATATATACACTACAGGTGTTTCACGAAAGGTGGACAGATTCGATATTGCGAAAAACTACGCGTCGCAACAAAAAAAGAAACTTGTATCTTTTTGGTCCTGTAACAGGGGCCTATTTAGGAAAATTATTAAAGTCCGAGATAATTAAATTATTAATTAAATTTGCGTAATTAACTTTTTAATATTGTGTTTTAAGGGCATAGTTTCAATTAGAAAATTGCCCACCATCGTCGAAAAACACTAAAATCAATAGATTGCAGAACGATAAAGGCACGCGAAAGAATATTGCGGCTTCTGAAAACCGTAAAATTCGACGGGTTTTAAGTTCCGGTTTGCTATCGGAGCGCATCTCCGCCCGGCAGCATCCGCGCCCCGTGGAGAAATAGTGCATCCAACCTCTGCTGCGTCGCGCGATGACAGCGCAGCAGAGCTTGGATGCACTATCTCTCCACGGGGCGCGCTCCGCCGGGGCTGAGATGCGCTCCGATAACAAACCGAAACTTCAAAACCCGTCGAATTTTTACGGTTTTTCAGAAAGCCGTAAAATGCTTCGCGCGCCTTCTATCGTTCTGCAATTTGTTGATTTAGTGTTTCTTCATGATGCTGAGCAATTTTCTAATTAAAACCATGCCCTTAAACCCAATAATCAAAAAGTTAATTACGCAAAAATAATTAACAATTTAATTATCTTGGACTTTAATAATTTTCCTAAATAGGCTCCTGGCCCAGGACCGAAAAGACACAAGCCTTTCTTTGGTGCGACGTGTAGTTTTCGCAATATCGAATTTGTCCACCTTTCGTGAAACACCCCTGTATATATATATATATATATATATTTTTTTTTTTTATTGCAAAGTTGGGTGGATGGGTGGTTTTCATGATGTCGAAAGTTGAGCAGGTCAGCTGTCTCTTCTTTCCACGAGAAAAAATATATATATAACAGGCGGTGAGAGTGCAGGTTGACAGGTATGGCCTCTTTTTATCGTCAGTTGTGCATAGTAATGACTAAGCGCATTAGCAACAGAGGAGGTGGGGCCTGCTGGGGTAGCTGACTGGCCGGAGAGCTTGAAGGAAATAACTGTTTCCCGTCGAGCGAGCAAACGTCGGCAAAAAAGCGAGGCTGCGCAACGTTCGGCCCCGGCCTGAAAAGCGCGGCCCGAAACGGCGACCGCGTCCTTCACCCGGGCGACGACGAAGCAGCGGAACAATGGAGTGTCCGCTCGCCGGGAGTTTGTTTCCGCCGGGTCGACCGGCGCTGGAGCAAAGGGTCCCTGCTACTCTAGCCGGAGCAGTTGTTGAAAGGAGCACAAACGCCCGCCGCGCGTTTGAGGGGGCCACAGAAGCAAGTACGCTTATACCGATGATAATGCAATCAACGCAAAGGTGCAAGCGAGCTGGTCAAGAATGACGATAATAATCCCTGGAGAATGGAAACAAGGAAGGCGAGGGACAAGCACAAATCTCCAAACACAGCTAGTTGACTGGTGCGTGACCGGAAAAATCCGCCTGGTCCTGATATCGAACCGGGGACCTCTAAATTTCCAGTGCAACGCTCTAACAACTAACCAGGAGTTAGACGTCAGTAGAGCAAACGGATTTTATTAGCTGCCACCAGTCTAACACCAACAAGGGTGAACGGCCTGCATTTTCAGGTTATGATGATAGTGCAATTTATGTAAAGGTGCAAGTGAGCTGGACAAGAATGACGATAATAGTCCTTGTATTTGTGTTTGTCCTTTGTTCCCCTGCTCCCGGGATTATTATCGTCACACATATACCCTACTTTTTGAAGTGTACAAATTTAGGAAAGAAACCTGAAGGGGCAAAACACGAAAGCACATCTTGTTCCGTTAATTTTTTTCTCGTTTTTTTTTCTTTTTTTGTTGTGGTTTTTGGTGAGGGTATCCTGGTGAAAACGCAAGATGCCAAATTAAGAAACAAAAGCGAGATTGACAAGCGTGACGCAAAAACGAAAATGTTACACGACCGGGACTCACCAGTTTTTTACATCGCTCGGCAGTAAAACACTCCTCTCTGAAACCAATAAAATGAAGAAAAAGATGTGAAGAGCACACACGTAAAAACATAGTCAATCAATGCAGTACTACGGTGTAGCTCAACAAACAAGTCTTATACATAAAAAAAGTGAATTCATCAAATCGCGTCACTAACGTACAGGTCAAGCGTAGCTTGTAATAATAATGATGTAAAAAAGAAATGTTCAAACACGGCTTGCACGCGCAACTTTAGCGCACATTCAAACAATGATTTAGCGAACGTTCAAGCAGGCGCTGTCCGCCCAGTGTGGCCGACTCGCGAACGTCGCTTGCCAGCTGCCGTGCACGAGCGCTTTAGCAAGCACACAAAGGCAAGGTTTGTAGTTGGGCGAGTGGATGCGTGTCACAAGGAAAATAACAGCACAAAAAGAGACAAGGAGAGGTTTGCGCTCTTTTCTTTTCCTCGTAATACACACAAAGGCCCCGTGATGTCGGGGAAACAATCGAGATTTTCGATGTCTGCAAGGGCGTGCGTGTGCGAAGGTCGCCTGACTGGACGCTGGTTGCGGTCGAGCAATTCCTCCTGCCCCGACCTTTCGCCTCATTTTTTTCTTCTTTTTCCCGGCTCTAGGTTTGCAACGGAGCTGGCAACGTAGTTGAAAACTCTTTGTTTGCAACTGCGTTGGGACCAACTGGTTTGCAACGCGTTCTGACCAACTGGTTTGCAACTCTGTTGCAAACCAGTTGGTCCGAATGTTGGTGTTGCGTTCTCACACTTCAACCCCCCCCCCCCTTCTTCGCACTCACAAAAAAAAATAATAATAAACGCGTTTGAGGTCGAGGTTTGAGTCGCGAGCCTGTTGCCTTGACCATCGCTTGTCCTGCTTGATCGCGCGCGCACGGCTGAAGGACTGTCCACGCAGAACACAACAAATGCCGTGCACGGAAGAAAAAAGAGCGTACACGGTTCTCGAGAAACGTTATCGTGGCGGCGCGCGCGTCCGTTTTTAGTTAGGACACATAGGACATGAATTGCAGCACGGCTTTCCTCCTCGCCTCGCCGCTGTTGCCCCACTTGTTTTCGGGAGGTTGGGGACCGAGAACAACAACGGAGGCCTTGACGACAGCCAGCAGAGCGTGTGAGTGGCTGTCCGTGCTCTCGTGATGAGCACGCTCCAAGCCTCTTTCCAAGGGTGGAAGTAGAAAGTACTTTTCCCCCGGCAAACGAAAAAGAAGGACCGGAACCGGAGGTAAAGACAGCAAAATGCTGTGCACTGCAGAAAACGTGTTCTGCTTGGACAGTCCTTGACGCGCTTCGCTCGCACTTATCGGGGAACGGAGTAAACGGAACGCAAGTGAAGGAGAGGAGATGATGCGCGGTGAGAGGTCACTTGTGCGACGAAGCTCCGCCCCAGTAATTATTTTTATGCTTCCGCCGTTTTCACCGTCGAAAAATCGCTTTTCTTTCCTATGTAACGCCGATTCTACGCTGCAGTGCAAGGAATTTATGGTGGTCCGCGTACTGAACGACGAAAACGACCTCCTCTCGTCCGCCATTTTGCCTGACAAGCGCGCGCGCCAGAATAGAGCCGCCATTGCTGACCTTCTCTTGTTTTACCGAGATACCGAGCCACTGAAATTGGTGTGGACGAGCCTCCACAAAGGACAATGCTGGGGAGAAAGACATAATAAAATCTAAGATGGCAATAACCTTGCCTGCTATGGTAATAATGAAGTGAAGTGAACGGAATAAGGGGAAACAAAAACTGAAGGTCAGTTATGGCGGCGCCCATGCACAGCTGCTGCAAAGCGACTATAGTTCGCTGGAATCGCGAATACCTCGTTTCACCATAACTTGGCAAGCGGCCCAGGCTACGGTCCCCAGTGAGCCAACCAGCGCGTCGGAGGGAGACATGCGATTATACTGTCTCTGTCTCACTAGTAGCGCACAGTGCTGTCAAAGCCACGGGCGGTAGAAAGAGGAAAGTCGCTTTGGTACGAATCAAATGCGACGTTTGGTACGCACTGTAAAGAAAAAGGAGGGGGGGGTACTTTTCCAATTGCTTGGGTTACGCTATCGCCCCTGTATACCTAATTACCTATGGTAAGGGCTGTCACGTGCTTCGCCGTGGCTCGAAGGGACCATGACGTTCGCTCTTTGCCAATTAAGTTACAATGAAACAAAGTGTAGCAGACGACTACATCGTCGTCTGGGCACTCTCGTATGGCCTGTAGCTGCGGCGCGACCAACACCAACTCTATATCCAGCGCATGCAACGGAGGTGCATCGGAAGTTCCGATATAAAATTGTCCCTTTAAAACGAAAAAAAAATGTTGGGAAGTACAAATATTTTATATGGGCGGTCTGTGTGCTCCTTTCACAACGACGACCCGCGCACGCTGGTGAACCGGCTTGACGTCTCTGGGCGTCGCAGTGCATTCTTCGCCGTCCCGCTTTGCGCCGCTCCCGTGTTTCGACGGTGGCCGTTTCCAGTCGACGCCCTTTTTTCGGTGTCGGCAGCGATCAGCTGCCGACAGGATTTTTAAAGCGGTAGCTTTATGGGGTCAACCAACCTCAGCAGCCGCGGAAGCGCCAAGTGCATAGGTCGGTCAGTCCGCAACCGCTAGATAATCTTGACAAAAAACGGCAATTGGTGTTAGGGATTGAGCGCCGGCCACCGGCCTGGAAGCCGAGTGCGCTGCTGACTGAGGTAGGGACCCATCACGCAGGAAAGGGAGGAGCAGAAGCGGGTGGTGTGAGAAAGCGCGCGGAGCGGAGAGGGGTGGAAAGGGCAAGAAAGAGAGGAGCAGAAACAGGTGGTGTAGAAAGGGCGCGCGGAACGAAAAGTAGGAAGGCAAAAAAGCGCGCGTCCCTTCTCTTGGTGACCCGGAACATTCTGCGCAGAGGCTTTGGGAGGTGCTGGGGGAAGCGCACGGAGCGTCACAAAGAGACAATGTTGTGGCGTAATCTGTTTTCATTCGAAACCCTGAGTAAAGAATTGCCCCTTCCTGAGGGTCAGGTTGTTTTGTCCCGGTCCTTCCTAGAAGTTGTAGGTCAGGGCCGGGCGATCGTGGACTGCCGCGCTGGATGGTCGCTTCGGTGCTCGTTGGTGGTGGCGGAGCCTCGAAGAAAGACGCTCAAAGTCGAGAGCAACGGTTGATAAAAATAAATGTATTAAAACGTCAACAGCAAACTTGGTTACAGGACTCTACTGTCCGCTCACGGCAGTAGGAATACGAAAAACGCGCCTCGGCGCAAAGTGCCCACCGCGCACGGTGAGGCTCAAAGAAACTGCTCGTCGCTCGCGACGAAGCTACGCGGACCGGCGGACCGCGGGAGACAACTTGCTCCGCGCACGGGCTTGTTCAGACTCAACGTTTTCTCGCCAGCGCGGTCGAGAAAACTCCCCGCTTACACAGGGCCTGTCCAATCAGGACAATTATACAATTCTATTGGCCCCAGTGCCAGCGGGTCCTCCCCCAATCACAGGGGAGCCACGGAACTCTTGATTTCCCTTTTCTAAAAAGAAAAACAATCCTAAACCCCCTGGGGAACTCTCCAATCGGGACGATACTGTACTACTTTACGGGGAAAATACCCCCACCTCGCGGCGTCAAAACAAATTAGCGCCGTGTCCTTCGAAGTTAGTGAGTAAAGCGGAATGGAGTCCAAGTGGACCCAGACCGGCGCCCCCATCGCTAAAACCCCATTGCAGCACCCTCCCGACTGGACAAGCCGTCACTCGGAGCGCGCCGTGACGACAAAGCCGGGAAGGTCGCCCCGACCTCGCGGCGACAGGCAAGAATGTCTGTGTCCTTCCCAGGCCAAAGATTAAAAAGGGCTCAAGCTGCTCATCCCCCTATCCTCGGGGCGAGCCGCCGGGGTGCCCCCATCCGAAAGGTTGAAGGTCAACCACCTAACTTTCCAGGAAACAATCGAATACTCAAGCGATCCCTACACCTGCCCTAGGCACCACCTGAACTAAGAGCACCAACCACCTCAGGCACGGAAGGACTAAAGGTCATCTTGCTCTAGACACCAACCGAACTAAAAGCACTGTCCACCCTATAAAGCTACCGTAAAGGGAAACTGAAGCGGATCTGTAGTTGAGTAAAAACAGTCGAGTCTCCCTTTGGCCTCCAGGATCACGAATATTGAGATGATTTTTCACTTTGGTGCACGGAGGCTGTGCGCACCACGTTTTGTCATTAATTCGATCACTAAGTCAGTCGCCATTGAACCACCATCAGGCACAATCGGTTAGTAGGATTTTTCTGTAGCGTGGCAATGAACCCGGATAATATATTTAAAAAAAAAGGTGCCGAAATCCGGGAACTCTGGCGTGGAAGAGACCGGCCTTTATCAAGAACGCCAAAAGGACTAATTGTTCACAACGAAGAATCACCGGACCGACATGGAGCGATTTCTTCAAGAACAAGAAGCAGTACGAACAGAGGTGAGACATATGTCAACAAGCATAGACTGGATTAAAAAATATATACACCTCGAAGAAATGTTAGAACGTCAACGTTTCCTACAAGCTGTACTCTCGGATCTCGACTCTGACATCGAACCGCATGTGAGTGATGATAATTTCGAGCAGGAGTTTGCAGATGTGTTGTAGTACGAGGAGGTTATTATTACGAGTTTTCCAAAAAATAATATTATGAATTCCACCTGGAGAATGCAAACCTTGAAACCGGAGGACTAGGGAAGTTAAAAAGAGGTTTGATCATCGCGGAATCGAGTTACATGAAATCAACATAGTTTTTGAGCTGGAATACGTGACTGGACAAAGCAGGCATGGTTTCCAGATTGTTGAAAACGGGTAAAGTCATGATAAAATAGGAGTTTTTGACGTAATGGAAACTAGTCCTTTTGGAGGAAATCTCTGTTCCAAGCAAGGTTCAGTCGGAGACTCAGTCTGAAGTATTGACTGATAAGCACGTTCCTTCCTTCTGCCAGAAGCAAGGGTCTACCGACACTCAACCTTCTACTCAACACAGAAAAGCCGGCGGAGTAGAACCAAAGGAGAAGAAAGAAAACGGCTCATTAGGGCCAAAGAGCAGGACAACCACAAGGCTTAAACAAGACGTAAGAAGAGACAAAGTCGACAGAAAAGAAAACGTACGAAAGAAACGAAAAGTGAAACGGAGAATGAAACGACGTCGTGCACCAACGGCAAGGCCGAACAAGCAAAGACGAAACGCATTCCGTGCACTCAGGAGCACCAACAAGTTTACGGCTCTGAAAATTCAAGCGAAACTCATGCCGAACGCAGGTACGCTTCATTTTTAAGAAACAAAGTATCTGGTTTTATGATAATACTAGCGAGATGTTCAAGAACGAAGAAAAGGGAACGAAAAATAACACAGAATCAGTAACAAGGCGGTGGAAATCGTCTCGTTCTATATCAGGCCGCTGTCTACGATAGCCGATAGGCATACCATGAGCTAGGAATACAAGAACAACGGGAGGCATACTTGAAGCTTACCCAATGAACAACTCTTCTAGCAGCCAGTGGCGTACGAACTTGTTTCTGAGGGGGGGGGGCAAACCAACCCCCCCCCTCCAGTGCCTTGGGGCGGGTCCCTGCCCAGTGGCGGCTGTTTCAGGGGGGGGGGGCAAACATATGCCTTGCCCCCCCCCCCCCCCACACACACACACACACTTCGAGAACTGGGAAGCAAACGCCCCCTTGCCCCCCCCCCCCCGGTTGGTACGCCCATGCTAGCAGACCTGGTGGGGCAGCCCGTTGAATCTTCAACAGCAAGAGTTTACGAATGATATTCCCGTTATGAACAGGGTGAAATGTCAATTGACGATTAACCTCGGTCCGTGCGTCGCTCGAAAAGGCTATGTCAAGAATTCTTCGAGCCATCTGCGATAACCGTCGTCGGACGATTGATGTATTAGTGGAGTTTACTGGTGTGTCGTGGAGTTCCTGTCAGCGAATTTTATCCGAGGATTTGCACATGAAACGAGCTGCAGAAAGATTCGTGCCTCGCCTGCTCGCATCTGAAGAACAAACGCCTGGCTGCGTGCCGTGCTTTGAAAATAATTAAAAAAAACACTCCTTTTTTTTTAATGTAATAGCCGGAGATGAGGAATGGTTTGGTGCTACGGTTACGACCCGAAACGAAACAGCAATCCAGCCAAGGAAAAACTGCCACTTCCCCACTACCCAAGAAAGCGCGACAAGTGATGTCCAACATAACCTCAGGTTTTTTGTTGTTTTGTGTTTGTTTGTTTGTCTTTGACGTGAGAGTGATTGTGCACTCGGAATTCGTTCTTCCGGGTCAAACGGTTACCCGAGGCTTTTATGGCAACGGTTTGTTTTTTGTGGAAGAGGTGAACCAAAAAGCGACAGAACACTTAAATAAGAATACTTTGAAGGTAACAGAAATAAAAACAAATACAAAAATAAAAACACTTTTTTTTAAAGCATTCTTTTTTCTTTCTTTTTTTTTTTGGGGGGGGGGGGTTGTAGAACGGTTTCTTTTGGGTCCGTGGGGTCCGCTTAGGAATGCTATCGAATTTAAAATCGGCCTTCCCCAGCTCGTCTGTGTCCTTGCGCTTTCGCGCTCCCGAGCATCACGCGCGAAGCGGGCTTTTGTTCCTCGTGCGTTTCACGCTCGAAATGGCGCCATCGCCGCGACGAATGACGCAACGGCGAATCGATGACAGAGTATCAGCCTGCACGGAAGTGTGCCGTTAGCGGCGCAGCGTGTGATGTAACGGCGTGCGAACCGACCACAGCGGCGGCGTCACTTGTGTCTCGTTTCCACGCCACGCACGCAGCTCGAATGCTCGACACACCCTCCGTTTCGCGAGGGCCAGCGGGCCCCGCTCTCTCTCTCCAGGCTGTTGTCTCCCGTCTGATGGCTCTGTCCTGGTTCGGGCTGCTTTGTTGGACAGCGGCCTCGGGAAGGGCTGAAACTTGGGCAAAACGAGGCGCGCCACGTGCTCCGCTCTTTAGGTAACCGCACTTCTTTTTTCCTTTTTAGGTGCGGTTGCGTTTTTTTGGCGTTGGGCGGTGCGAGGAAGACGCCATTTTTCTCGGACAATGTGCCTCGCCATGGTTTTTGTGAGCTTTTCAGTATGAAGTTTCGGGCGTGTGGCACGAGTGCAGGTTTCCTCTCCGACGTTCGCTCTACTCAAGGGGAGAGGATGCAGGGCTTTGTGGGAGGAGTTTGTCTTAGTCTGTCACTGACTGCCGATCTTGTTGGCTCTACTGTGCCGCGACATGGCTTTTGTGCCCATTGTGGCCTATCTTTGGCCCCCAAGTTCGAACGAAGAAGTTTCTCCCCTCATTGCGCCCTTTGTTTCCTCGAGGTCCCTATACCGAGGAATCCTCGAACCGAGTCTCCGACAGGGGGTGCCAGTTCTTCGGAAGGTGGTGTATTATTGTGTTTTGGGCCATTTTAGGAAATCTCCGGTTTTAGTAGGTTCGATAGTACGCGAGCACTTACTCAAGCGAGCGCCGGCACACTCTTAGAAAAAAAGGTCCGTATAGGGAGGAAAGCTCTTGACACAGATGTTCCTCCAGAAAGGAAGAAAATTTGGCTGCTCGTGCGGCGAAGCATTATCGAAGGCAGAAAGCTGGTACTCGAGGCGTGGGGGCGTCGAATACTATGGGGACTATGGGTGTTCCCATAGTGTTCAATCAGTGAGAGGTGGTGAAAAAAGCGGCCGCGAAGCTTGGACAGACAGCATTCTCGCCGCTTCCTGGGCGTAGCGGCGGAACCGTCGGAACGTGGCCGGTCCTCTTCCTCGCGTCGGCGGCGTGTCGCGTCAACAAGTCTGGCGGCAGCTGTCTGCGCGCGTGACGTCTCGGCGAGCGCTAACCTGCCGCATCGGCAGCTGGCACAAGACACCCGGCGCCCTTTCACCCGTGCGGCGGCGGGGTCGGCTGGCCCCGACCGCGATGACAGGGACCGTCCCTCGCCGAGGGGCCTCTCGCGGCTGGGACTCCGGCGTTTCCCTCGTGGTATTTTCCTCGAAATTGACCAAACACACCGACAAGCATCGCTGGAGTAGTAACCCGGACATCAGGGCAAAATGCGCGAACAGGAAGTCCGGGCGCAGACGAGCTGGTGGAGATTGGACATGCACAACCCGAGGGTCGCTGAACTCGTCAAATACAAAGATTACATGTGTTATATGACATAGTGGGGAGAGGAGCCGAAAGATTGCCGCGAAGTTTTCTGTTGTCACAAACCCGCAGATTAGTTTATCTTCGTGACATTTTTCATTGAAGAGGCGAAAAATCCCTACCCCCTCCCCAGGCGCCGAACAAGAGCAGTAGAGAGCGCGCGGAGACGACCGTGATTCATTACGTGTGACGTCACGACAAAGATTATCAGCCGCGACCAATATGCTTGATGGTCTCTAAGAAGCACGCCGGAGGCTTGGGGCATTTGCATTCTAAACTACAGAGCGTCGAAGTTGACAGTCTGATATTGTTCTTATTTCCGCCGATAAAGCAGAATTCACTGAAAAACGGCCCTTTAATTTCCTTTCATTTTCTTGGGTTTTTGAATATGATCACATTTCCCCTGCCTCCTCCCCCAGGCAAGCAGCTGGATGGATGGATGATAACGGCTGTACCTTTGTAACGGGCGGTAGCTTGCGCCACCTAGCCTAAAAACGCCAACTGAAACCTGAATTCCCCTTTCCCTTTTCAAGCCAATGCGTTTCTCTTGCTGTCACCAGGTCATGAAGATGATCGCCAGGCAGACCTTTGGGGGATCGGGCAAAAAGACTAAAAACATCTCCCCCCGCCTCCTCCCCCGGCGAGGGAGTCGCCAATTTTCTATAGTAAGTTACAAGTCAAGAAGGTAGCGGCAAATGCCCCTCAAAGGGAATCATATATCCCTCCGCCACCTCCGCATCCAATAGCGTCCCATCGTTTCCGTGACGTTGAGGCCAACGCGCGAGGCGGGTCTTGCCTTTCTGCACATATTTGCTTTATCTTTCGACTTTGACTTAGCATTGTGAAAGCCACGAGAGGGAGATTAGAGTCTTCCCCCATCCGATGAAAACAAAGACGACTTTCGGGGATTAGCTTCCCCCTCCGATTGATACAAAGGCTGCTTTCAGGGGCTCGGTTTCCTCTCCGATGAATACAAAGGTCGCTTTCTTAAAAAGTGGGGGTCGGAGACAAGTTGGCACCACTCTGTGGCCATTATCTATCCATTGAAGCGGAACAAGATTTCGTTTCTAGTGAACTCTTCTTTCGATTGCGGAGGGATTTGAAACCGGCGCACCACGCTCGTGGGAGGAGCTTCCTACCTTCTTAACTTGTAACCGACTATAGTGGTCGAACTTTGTCTGCGTCACCTAACACCCAGCCCACCGGGGGACAGGGTTGAGACTTGGGCCGGAGCCACGCAAGAGGGAGTCCCAATTTTCCTCTGTCCCCCAGCTGAAGGGTGGGGCAGCATGTGTCAGCGTGGCAACGTGCGTTCCTCAATAACGCGGCCTGGCATCGGGTTGGCTAGTGATGGGGCGATATCAGAAACTGGGATGGTATATAAGTGTCGTTTTATGTAATAAAATTAGTTGTTAGTAGCGCACTGTGGTGTCTGATTCCCGTCTTCTCGTCCTTGTTTTTGAGCGCTAAAATGTATTCCAAGTTCCAAAACCAGCTAGCCCAACAATCTACTCTACTGTGCTAGTTAGTTGTGCTTAGTTCAGTGTTCCCTAGATAATTTCCACCAGTACTGCAATCTCCTCTTCGTTGCCTCTACTTAACGTGGTACTGCTCAGTGTTGCCTGTTGCTTCCAGAGCGCATATGCAAGTTTCCGCCATTTTTAGAGGTGGTGGTTCTCTCAGTTTATTGTATGAACAGGGTTTGCTGGTTTCCAGTGATTTCCCTCCACACTCCCTGGGGAGATGGGGGGGGTGTACACCCCCCCTTGTTTTTTTGAAGGCACCCCCTTAATTCGCAACGCCTCCTCTATTCTCAGCGCTCCCCCCCCCCTCCTAATTTCAATTCCTGGGGAAACTCCTGCATATTACTTGGGTAGACGTAGAGTGCCTTCATGTTCGAAGCGGGACATGAAGGCGCCCTAGGTGGACGTATTTTCAGCGATCGACGCTTTAGCAAATCTGCTAGGTTTTTGTTTCGGCATTTTATTTATTTATTTATTTATTTATATTGACAGGCTAAATGAACCACAAGCACTGGTGGTAAATTATTTAAAAAGAACTGCGGTGGCTTAGCTCGGCTATGCCAGGATATACGTAGCGTGAGCTTATGCGCACAAAATGAGAGGCGCTATCAAGCAGCTCCGGTGCAGCGTCAGACTTGGCTACTGCGCAACGGAGGCACACGGCTGGGCACGCGGCGGCGCCAGTGCGTCTGCCGCGGCTATGACGTCACTCCTGTGGAATGCGAATACCGGCGAGGCGCGCGCGGTGGCGGTAGAGCCCGCGGCGGCGGCGGCTCCGGCACGCCAGCTGTGCGCCGTGTGACGTCACTGCTCCTCGCGCTTGCGCAGATTGGCGAGGCGCGCGCGGTGGCAGCGGAGCCCGCGGCGACGGCGGCTCCGCCCCGCCAGCTGTAGCGCCGTGTGACGTCACTGCTCCTCGCGCTTGCGCAGCACGGAGTACGGGTCATTATGAGAGCCACGCGAAACTGCTCAACTTCGGCCAGTGTAGCTAACGCTACAAAAGGAATTCTAATTTGCTTTACAATTCGTATACTCCAAATGCCTCCCGCTTTTCGTGCTGCGACAGTATTTGCAAACCACTGTATGTGAGTTCGAACACGGGCCAAAGTCTGAGTACTCTTTAATGTAAACATCGGGAACTTTCCGTTTTCTTTGTGTCCTGGTTTTCTCCTCCATGTTTACAAACAAAAGGTTTCTACCACGAGAAAATCAAGTGACTTGCTTCTTTCGCAAGATTCAATCGATAACGCGTCCGTCAGGGGGGGGAGTGTTGAGATACGGGAAAAGGGGGTAAATGCCCATGCGTACTATTATTCGCCCTAATAGGGGAAAAGACTCGCATGGACAAAGGGATGAGGGATTAAAAGTGGGATAGGGTGTTAAAGAGGAATCACAAGTTCAAAGTTCCAGGCGGATTTACAGGTTGGGAGGGGAGAGGGGAGAGGGGAAAGGGTGTGGGGAGTGGGTGACGGGCGCGATAGGAGTGTGAGGAGAGGACATGCAGGGGTCACAGGCGCTCGGCAAGTTCTGTCTGGTGGAGAAACTCTAGCACGGCACGGAAAATGCTCCATGCTTGCCGCCGGCTACCAGTGGGGAAAAGGAGACACGTGGTTGTAGCCGTTTGTCCTCCTGCTTTTAGGACAGTGGCGAAGAGCACTTTCCTTGCTGCGTCGTATTCTGGGCAGATGAGGAGTATATGGGTGATGTCCTCGGGGTCCCCACACACTGCGCACTCCGGGCTGTCAACTCTGCCGGCTCGGCCGTAGCGATGAAGTGCTAGCCTGGTAAACGCACTCCCTGTCCGGAGTCGATGGAGTAGCAATGCGTCTGCCCTTGTCAGTCTGGAATCAGGGACTGGCTCTGAGCTCAATAGAACAAAGACTTTGTGACAATTCGTGGTGACAGGCTGACTTACCTAATTACCATGCCACCGTCTTCCAAAAAATGTTTAGAAAAAAAAGTCCTTGCTTAGAGCAAACGTTTTTATAAATCAGTGGTTTTTTTTCGGTTTTATTCGATTTTATCTTTTTGAACCAACGAATGTTATTCGTGCTTTTCGTTTGAGACCAAAGAGTCGACAGCCTAAAGATGGACTAGTTCTGTAAGCTATATCCACCAATGCAATAGTTTTTTGTTTCTTTTTTGAAGTCACGTGTTAATGTATGTTGGCATCCACTCCAAAAGTGTCAGCGACTACTTCAAACCAACATTTTGCCTCCTACAATAGGTCAAATGCCTCCTGCATCACTGGCAAACCAAAAGAGGGGCAAATAAACACAGAGGAGCCTGTGCCGGTACCGTACGCACGACGATTGGAATCGAAAGCGAAACTGCGACCGTCCGTATTAGTCTGAAGCCGATTTGCGTGGGAGGGTGAAGCCATCACGTGCGGGCGTCGAGAGCGTTTTGTTACGTCACGGAGCGGTGGTGGCGCGTCGCGCGCACTTCCGGTCTGGGGGCTGTAGGCCGAAGTCACCATGCAAGACGTGCATTCCTGCGTTGTCTAAAAAAAAAAAAAAAAAACTTGACGCAAACTTTTTTTTTTTCAGTATTTCGCGACTGGGCCTGTACCAAAAGAGTCGAGAAAGGTTTGAAGAGTTTTCATGTGCTCGGTTCGTCGGAGAAGGTGGATAGATGCCGTGAACAAGAAAAACCAGACGTCGTCGGACCACGTTTGCTTGGGTGGGAAGCACTTTGGGTTAAATTCACGGATACTTGTAGTCATCAGATATATAGGTGACATTCACTTGACGTCACTCGCTAAGTTTGCTGGCATCGGCCACCACGGTCGCCATCTTCGAGGTCTCTTTCTACCGCACGTAGGTGTCGGCCGGGCCTTTCGGCGTGGTTTAGCACAGTGGCGGATCCAAGGGGGCGACGGGGGCAGCCGCCCCCCCAAACGATGTCGACCCCCCCCCTCCCCCTTCTCGGAGGGCAATTTGACCTGGGTTGACCCGCAGGTGCACAAGAAAGAATAGTCCCCCCCCCCCCACAAAAAACAAAAACGGAGTTCTGGATCCGCCCCTGGTTTAGCAGCATTTTACAACTTTAAAGGGTCTTTCTGACCGAAACTAGGGGTTATTCTTGTACTTTGGTGCTTTTGAAGCGCCGTAGGAATATTTTTTATGCGTGTTTCAGTTCGTTTTTGTCGCTATCGGACTCGTTCACCGCGGCCGCGTTGCTCCTCGGCTCCATGCAGCGCTCCGTGTCGCTCGCCGTGCCCACGGCGGTAGCTCTTGCGAGAGATTTTTCTACTTTGGTGCTTTTGTAGCACGGTGTGATTACTCTTTGTTTTGTTTTGCTAGTTTCTTTATTGTTTTTCTCTAGCGGATTTTCTGTACTACTGCCGTGTAACCGTGTTGCTCCATCACTCTGTGTCATACGTCGTGCCTTCGGCGTTCGTTCCTGTGCAGAAACATACCGTGCGGCTCACCGATTGCGCAGCTTATGGAAAATACGGCGCATTTTTTATTAGCCCTAGCGATTTAAAAACCGCATGTAAGCGATTTGGCGAGCGACAAGACAAGCGACGGCGACCCGCTTCGTGCCGCTCGCTCACTCGCGCGACGAGGCAAACCGCATGATAGCGACGGGACCAAACAACGACCAAGGTGGTTAGCGCTAAGTTTTCTAGAAATCCCAAAACCGAACTACGCGACGAGCGACAGTGAAGGGTGTTAACCGCATGTAAGCGATTTAGCGAGCAACGGCGACAGCGACGGGAGTCGGCAAAGAGCGACGGAGATTTTTCGCGGTCGCTCGTCACGACGCTCGTTTTTTTTTTATTTCTAGAAAACGTCGCTTATTGCCTTGGTCGCTTACTCCCGTCGCTTTCATGCGGGAGGGGAGGGAAGGGGCAGCAGCCGGGTTGGTTTGGTGGACTGAGAAATTACCTTTAGTGGTGGCAGTTGTAGGTAGACCCAGAAGCAGATGCAGGTGTTTCCAGGTGGTGGTGGTGGTGAAAGGGGGGGGGGAGAGGAGGAAGATGAGGAGGAGGAGGAGGGGTCGGCGTATTAGATGTTTGAGAACCCCCCCCCTCCCCCCTCCTGCCCATGCTGGGAGGGTCAGGACATATCGATCCCCCTCTAAATCTGCCACTGTGGTCTACCTCATCCTAACAAACTGTGGCCTAGGAAAAAAGTAAAACAAAAGAAAACTCTCTATATTGGAATAAATACATTACTCTATTATCTCCCACCAAAATGTAGGTGGGCCATTAGATGGCCCACGTAAAATTGAAAGCAAATTGGGTGAAAATAAGGGGTAAACTAACTTTCAATGTGCCATAAAAAAATTTAAAAAAGTTAAAGAAATGCCAGTTGTAGATTTTGTGACCCGCGAAACTCGTGATGTGCAGCAAGGGACGACGAACCAAGCGTCCTTCCCAGTCGGCAATGTTCGCTTGTCTCCCGCCGTGGCTAAGTAACGCGGTTTTTCGAGGTGTCCCTTGGCCAGGGCCCCGCAATTACTGGATCCGGTCTATCTTTCGGTATTTCTGGAAAAATTGAAATTTATGCCGAAAATGGGGGGGGGGGGGGGGCAGATTATCTTTGGGCAGTGGGGTATCTCTCAAAATATTGCGGTAGTCAAGTTTCTGTGCACTCTAGTCACCGACAAGGTGAGGACGAAAGGGATATGTTTGTCTCGCCTCTAGCACGAGTTTTCTACAACACTTGGGCATATCGTCAGTCCCGGGCGTGTGCACCCAGCAGTCGTGGGTAGTATCGCGATACTTGTATCGTGATACTATAACTCATTACTTTTTTTTAGTAACTTTTAACTGTAGCTCGATAAATTTTTCTAATGTTACTGTAATGATAACTTACATACTTTTTTGAAAAAGTAACTACAAAGTATCTGCAAAGATATCGATACTTTTCATGAAAAAATTACCCTATTTTGTGAGCATTAGAGTAGGTTCGACCATGTGCGGAGGTTGAGCCCCACGTTAGACGTGACAAAATAAAACAAGAACTAAAAACTTTTTTGTCGGAGCAAAGTGCCGGCACAGAGAGCAGACATTTTTTTACCTCTGTTTTTCCTTTTTCATCGTGCGGAAAAGTGCATTTAGCATTAGCTTTATTTCAACGTTTTTGTGCATGGCTCTCTTGCCCTGTCTTCACTCTTCCGACTTCATCGAACATTCCCGCCTCTTCAACCAAGCAACAGAGCAAGCGTGCGGAAACACGCGACGCGTAGACAACTAACGGTGAACCGTTTAACGCTAAACGAGAGTCTCTGTCGTCGGTGCCGCAATAATCGCGGTGATAGCTTTCTTTGCGAAAGCGAGTCACCGCCAGTAGAAACTGTCTGACCGGGGCCACAGATGACGTTTCTACCGGTCGACTTGCCCTTTCCCAGGGGCCGTGAGTCCGTGATCCACGCTAGAGTATATTGTTCTGCATTGCATAGAAGAAATTAAAAAGAAAAGTGGAATGTATTCTGAGACAACTTTGTATTGTTTTTGTCCAGTCCTTTCTTTACCTTGCTCAAACGAGAGGCTGTCCTGAAAGACAAACGGCAGGTGTTACTGTTGCCCGGCTATGAACTGCTCTTTGGCCTTGTCGAATGTAGTGGCGATAACTTCGCTGCTCGCTGCGAACACTGCAAAAAAGTGTATGCAGCCAAGAGGTCCCCTTCCCCCAACCTTTGCAAGCACCTCGGGGTGAGCTTAGATTTTTATTCTGGACACTACCGCTAGGCATTGAGACGGAATGAGGGAAGGCTGAAGCGTCTACAGCGCTGTCCAGCCTCAACGACTTTCCCGTCATTAAGAAAGTTTTTTTACACCTGAATACTGCACTGCAGTCCAGTGCACCCGTTGGGCACCTTTTTAGCAATTGCCGGCATGTGCATCACAAGGAGAAAGTTCAGTGATATTTGAAAAGCAGATGCGGCTGTGTTACAATATCAACTAAATAATTTATTATTTAATCCATCTTGCGTCGAAGCAGCAAACTCTTTGGTTCAGCAAAGTCGACGGTAATAACATATATCTCTAAAAATAAAATGAGAGTTTTCTGAGAGTTCCAAATGAATATAAACATAGTCATTGGGTGTTGTCATCAATGTCTTCAGAGTTAAATTAAAAAGAAGAAACTAAAGTATATTGAAAGTAACTAAGTTACTATGATGAAGCAACTCTAACTTTAACGCATTACTTTTATTTTTAAGTAGCTGTAACTGCCGCTAAAATACATTTTTGACAAACTATCTGTAATTGTAACTAATTACTTTCTAAAAGAAACTTACCCAAGACTGCACGGTGGAAAGCAACGAATGCATGCTGGAGGCATCTGAAAGACACGCCCTGTCATTCTCACCCTATCAGTGACTGTACTTGCAATCTCTCCGCACGTATTTCGGTCTTTGTTTCTGTACTTGCTGCCCTCCGCCCTTTCCGTGCTGCCTGCCGGGTGCCGACAGTCTCTCTTCCCGTTTGTTCCAGGGGCCCGCTGGAGAGCGTGCGTCAGATGGAAGCCATGATGGAGGGCATGATGTCCCCGCTGGGCCCCATGCTGGGGGCCTTCCCCGGCTTGGCCCCACTGGGGGCCCCCCGCCGGTCGGCCAGTCAGGCCCTGCTGCCCACCTTCGCCTCGGGAGGTTTCGGGTCGGGGCTGTTCCCCTCCGTGGACGACATGTTTGCCAACATCGTGAGTGTCCCCCTCAGCGCTCGTTCCATTTTGTCACTTTGGCCGACTCGTAGGTCGATGCATTGGGGCAAGTGAAGCGTATTCACTAACGTTTGAAACATAAATAGGGTTGGCTTACTTGAAAAAGCATAGAGTGGTTTATATCTATCGAGAGAGTTTATATAAATTGTGATTAAATGTGTGAATAAATTTAGGCTTGGTGTAAGTATCCTTCATGGTCTTGGAGGTTCAGGTGGATTGAAACAATGGATAACCAATTATCCCTATCTTGTAAAACTGCAAACGATAAAATTGTGTTTAGAAAAAAGTAATATAAATCAAATAAATTCTATCTAAATTAAAACCTAAAGAAAGAAATCGTGATATATTTTTTTACCCTGAGTAGGCTGGATTGCAGAGAGCCAGGCCGCCGGTGGCATCGGCGGCCTGTCTCTTTAGCTCTTACTAATCGGACCAGTTGTGCCACTCATTTCAGTTCCAAAATGGTCACACGGTACGTTCTGTCACTCGTGGGAACCACTATTGGTGGTGGCAACCGAGGGGGTCACGACGGCAGTCTCTCGTTTGTAACACGAGGAGATGCCGCAGCACCCCTCGGAAAGACGCTTGCCCGTGCGCGTCCCTTGAGAGGTTGTCCTCTCCCTGCACGCAGGGCCGGCTGTCCCAGGACCCCAGCTGCCACAGCTTCTCCTCCTCGTCGGTGATGACTGTTACGACGGACGGACAGGGCCGCCCGCAGGTCTACCAGGCGTCCCAGTCCACCCGCACCGCTCCAGGAGGGGTGAGGAAGCGCCCACATTCGTGGGAGACTGCTGTTCTGGGTCCAGGCGCCCGCAGGGGCAGATTTATGGGTCAGGCTTTGGCAGGGCTGGGAATTAGGCTTGGGGGGGAGGGGTTCTGCAGAGAGATCTAATGTCACGGGCAAAGTGTTACATTTATTTATTTATTTCATAATACTATCAGTCCCCCAGCGGGGACTATGATAGGAGTGGGTACAAAAAACAATAGACAATGTAATACACATGCAGAACACAATGACAAAAATTGAAGGACTATACGACAGCTAATACTCTTATCAAAAGGCACAAAAGTAGAACAAAAATGATAATATGAGGTCTATTGGTTACATGGGAGACACTTTACAAAATCCAAAACCGTTTTAGAATTAACAACGCTTTCAGGAAGTTTATTCCATTCCCTTATGGTCCGAGGGAAATACGAATTCTTGAAGCATTCTTTGTTGAATCTGTACTCTTCGATTGTCCTAGTATGCTTATTACGTGTGATTCTAGATAGATGAGGTTTGATGAATCTGTGTTTATCAATCTGCAGTGTACCATCTAAAATCATGAAAAGCATTTTTAAACGCTTATTTTTTCTCCTCTCTTCTAATAAGGAGATACTTGCCTTAGAATACAGCTCAGTTGGTGAATCTAATCTTCTGTACTTCGAAAAAATGAAACGCAGTGCCATTCTTTGAACTTTTTCTAATTTCAGTATTAAACCCTTTGTGTGAGGATCCCAAACTTCACTAGCATACTCCAACCTAGGTCTTATTAGCATTTTATAAGCTAGCAATTTAGTTTCAGTGGTTGCCAATTTTAGTGATCTTCTTAGTGACCAGAGTTTAGCTGTGGCTTTTTTGATTATATTATTAACATGTTTGTTCCAACTTAAATCACTGGTTATCGTTACACCTAAATACTTAAATTCATCTACCCTAGACAATGGTTCACTCTTTAAGTAGTAGTTATACACAGAAGGAACTCTCCTATGTGTTATTGACATGCAAACTGTCTTTTCAGTATTTAAAGACATTTGCCAGATCTCGCACCATTTGCTAATTTTCTGCAAACAATCGTTTAGTTCAACATGGTCAGAATAATCGTTTATGTAGGTATACAATATACAATCATCAGCAAAAAGTCGTGCCTTTACTGTAATATCGCAAAGAACGTCATTGATAAAAATCAAAAATAACAGGGGCCCAAGTACAGAACCCTGGGGGACTCCCGAGTCGACCCCACGAGGCATGGAAGCGTGACCATCAATGCTCACAAATTGTCTTCTACAAAACAAAAACATTTCGATCCATCGCAGAACTTTTGCGTTTTTCAGTAAATGCCTGAGCTTTAAAAGTAATTTATTATGGTTTACCTTATCAAAAGCTTTTTGAAAGTCTAAAAAATTACATCAATTTGTCCTCTTCTGTCAAGGGTCGAAGAAAAATCGTGAATTAATTCTGTTAATTGGGTTATGGTAGACAGGCCTTTTCGAAATCCATGCTGTTTTTCATCAAGTACTGAGTAGGTATCTAAGAACATCCTTATATGCTTCGAAATAACATGCTCAAGTATTTTACAACAAGTAGATATTAATGATATGGGTCTATAATTCGTGACCTTACAAGCATTTCCGGTCTTAAGAATAGGTATTATTTTGGCCAGCTTCCAGTCATTGGGAACGGACCCATCTGAAAGCGATTTATTAAAAATGATCGTGAGATATTTAGAACACCATTCGCTATAACGCCTTAAGAATTGATTATGAATGTCATCCGGTCCGGCGGCTTTCTTTGGATCGATAAGAAGTAGCTGTGAAAAAATTCCTTCCTCTGAGACCTTTACGTCTTCGATTGGGGGCACATTCTCAAACAAAAAAAATGTTGGTAAAATGTTATTATCAACGGAAAAAACACTTACAAAATATTGGTTAAAGCAATCGGCAATTTCAGTCTTGTCCTCAATCACTTCTTCTTCTACTATCACTTTGGTAATTACTTTTTTACTTGGTTTTAATTGTCGCCAAAATTTCTGTGGTGCATGTCTCAAAAAGTTTTGCATTTTTACATTAAAGAAAATCGTTTTCGAAGTTTTTATTTTTGCTTTGAGTTCTTTGCTCAATGACTGTATTTTGGCCTGCTGGAACCCGTCGTGTTTTTTCCGTAGTCTTGCTCTACACCTTGATAATCGTCTTTTGTGGTGAATTATGTCCCTTGTAATCCAAGGACTGTTCAAGTTTTTCTTTCTTATTTCCACTGGGACAAACTTACGAGTGCATTCAAGTATCATTTCCTTAAAATTGAGCCATAGGTCATCCACTTCAATCAACGGGTTGCCAGCTAGGTGCTCGAAGTTATCATAGTTCAGGCTAAGTTGATCAATTACTGACTCGTCATTGGCTTTGTCAAAGTTTTTATACGAAGTAATTTCAATTCTCCTGAGCATAGCCTTTAAGAACAACGTAAAATGTACAGTGCTGTGGTCCGAAATTCCCGGGCTAATCTTGCAATCATATGCGTGGTTTATAAGGTTTTCATTTATAAATATTAAATCCAAAAGAGCTTCTGATTGCCCTTGTATTCTGGTATGTCCCTTAACAATTTGAGTTAAATTATGCGAGAAAACTATATCTAAAAGTTCCTCAGCACATGATACTTCGTGGTCCCCAGATCCTAACGTTTCCCAGTCAATTCCACTGAGATTGAAATCACCCATTAAAACAACCTTCTTGGAACTTACTTTCAGTTTAAAGAGGAACTCACTTAGTTCATGCAAATATCCACATGGCATTTGCGGGGGTCGATACAGTACTCCCACAATTAACTCACTTTTTTCCATTTTGATGCTACACCACACATTTTCTATGCCTGGTGCTCTTTCGATTTCTGAAGAATTTAAACAAGATTTGACAACTAGAGCAACACCCCCTCCTCTACTTTCTCTGTCATTTCGATAGAGCACGTAACCGGGAGGTACTATTGTATCATCTGTCGCAGACGAGTCTAACCAGGTTTCAGTGATAGCCACTACATCGGGGTCATGTTCTAATAAAATATGTTCTAGCTCGAGGGTTTTATTTATGATACTTCTTGCATTAAGGTTAATAAATAGGACACTTTTTGCCTGTGGCAAACCAGATGCCTGTCAATTATCATGCTCGGATGAAGGTACTTCTCTGGCTGAGTAAAGTTCAACTCTCTGGTTTGTATCTAGTTCCCATGCGTACGTCACTCCATTAATCTTCAATTTATCATACGATAAGTATACCTTCTCTCCCTTTCTCTGTTTTCTTTCGCACTCTCCCACAGCTTTTTTCTTATCATTCTAACATTTTTCGAAAAGTCCTCATTAATAAATATGCGCGTTCCTTTTAATTTTTTAGCATTTCTGAGAACATTTTGCCTTTCATTGTAGTTTCCAAAGCGCAAGATTATTGGTCTCGGTTTACCCCTAGCCACCCTCCCGAGACGGTGAATTCTTTCGAGAGATTTAACTTCAACACTCATTTTTGATTTAAAGAAGCCTTCCACCACTTTTTCCATCAAATGTTGCTCTGTTTCTGCGTCAGATTCTTCTACTCCGTAGATTACCAAGTTATTTCTCCTACTTCTATTTTCCAAGTCATCGATTTTTGACTCGAGCTTTACTACGGTCGCTTCTAAATGCACTAGTTTTCCTTGTGTGTCGTTTAGCTCCCTACTGAGATCTTTTATTTTAGAAGTAGACGCTTCAATAGCCTCTAACCTTTTTTCAAAGCTTTTCTGACCCTGTACCAATGTCGATATGTTAATCGCCATCTCTTTCTGACTTTCCAGTATTTCCCGCATTGTCTCTGTATCTGGGCCAGGATTTTCCTCAACATCTCCTCCCCTTAAAAGCACGAGTGCTCTCCAACGACAATCAGCAATGGCAACAAGAAGCAGTTTCACACGCCTTGGGCAAGGCAACAGCAATAAACAACGGTCATCTGAGCGGTACGAGTAATCATCAAATTTGCCACATACCTGCGTACAAGGAAAAAACCATTTATGCGACATGTCAGGCTTGCTGTCGCCTTGCCCACTGATCGCTGATCCGTGCCGCTGTGCTTTTATAGCCCCGAAGGCCGACGTGGAAGTGCCTCCCAGGATTTTGATTTGCCGATCAAACACGTGACTGTAGTCCTTGTCATTGTGCACTTGGTGACGAGGTGATGCCTTAATCTGGGTGACGAGCACTTTAGTTGCAGCGTAGTCCTGTAGGCTGATGGTCCCTACTTGATTGTGTCCGCGCGTGTCCTCCGTTGCCGATGAATTGTGGTGCGACAGCAGTAGCAGCAGCCAAAACTGCGTACAAGGAAAAAACCATTTATGCGACATGTCAGGCTTGCTGTCGCCTTGCCCAC
>JAZHYW010013939.1:0-14307 GCA_037355805.1 Ixodes ricinus | reverse complement strand
ACTTAACAGAGAAAGACTTTTCTTTTCGAGCCAACACCCAGATAGACGGTATTAATAGTCAATGTTTGTTTCAATAAACCTTCAGTTGTGAATGCGCTTCGTCTCTGTCCTCTTCTCCGTCCCTTGTTTATTCGGCGCTTTACATTCAGCAAATAAAACATGCAGGTACCCATAGACGAAGAATCGAGAAAGATTACGGGGACCAACAATCACCTTGAGCTGTTCTATACTTCGTCTCACCCTACGATGGACTAAAGTCAGAAGCTACGAACCGCCAGATCCAATCACGAACGACTTAGACATCGTGTTATTTTTCGCTTCGAAGCAGGTATTGGTGCCCGCGTCTCGGATCACTGATGGGAATGGGCCGATAGTGGTTCGAATCGAGCAATGAGTGACTCAACACTTTTACATTGCAAAGAAAGCCACGGCTTACTGGCTCTTTGCAGTGTCGAAGCTAAAAAAATGACGCAGCGTTTTTGGATTCGAGCATTATTCGTTCAAACTTAACCAATGCTAAGCGTGTCGTAGTTTAGCGTGGAACGTGATTGGACCTGGCGGCCCGTGGCTTTGGCCTTTAGTCCATCTTAGGATGAGACGAAGTATGCTACAATCGTCGTCCTTTTCAACTATCATCGGCGCCGGTGATATTTAACAAACGATGGGGACCATGTTAAGAGAACTACATGAAACTCAGGCGTACCTACACGATGTAATCTCGTCGGAACGAGCCGACGGCGATGCCTTTAATTTACGAGCACTGCTGCACCGCTTCAGGAGTACGGCGTCGAACTCCGAAAAGACAAGTACAGGTTCCAGAAACAGGAGGTTACGTACTTTGGACACCGAATTGAAAGAGAAAGCCTCCATCACTGGTAACAAAAGTCGAGGCAATAGCGCAAGCACCACGGCCCGAGAACTTGACCCAGTCACGATCCTTTCTGGAAACGCGGACATTTTACGTCCGATTTGTTCCTAACATGACAAACTTGTTAGCGGGTCTCATCAAGTTGCTTGGGAAGGGAGCTCGATGGTCGTGGGAACAAGCGCAGGATTTGACGTTCCAGAGAGCAACAGAAGCTCTCAGCTGACGAAAATTATCACGCATTTTGATCCAACAAAAGAACCACAGCTCGAATGAAATGCCTTGCCCTACTGCATCGGAGCTTTTCTTTCTCACTTACAAGGCGGGACATGACAAACCAATCAGATTCAGATCTAGAACTCTGACAGCCGCAGAAATGAATAGTTCTTAATTTGGGCGCGAAGCTCTCGTTTTGATTTTTGGCGTAATTAAGTTCCGAGACTAGCTTTTTGTACGGGAATTCACTCTTGTCACGGATCATCAGCCGCTCTAAGGTATGGTGAGACCCGACCGCCCAACTTCCTCTTCGGAAGCTACCGCTACAAAATGTAATACAGGCCAGGGAAAGAGATGCTGAATACGGATGCCCTGAGCAGGCTACCCATACCAGCTACAGCGTCAGCGGCAACAGAAACAGGCCCTGAAGGTGAGTTTGCCGAATCGTACTTGCGATGGATCAGTTGTACGAGGAAGGTTTAGTGACAGCTAGAGAGTTGAAACAGATGACAGCTGCGGATTCAGTGTTGGTGCAGGTTAAAAGCTACGTCATAAATAGTTGGGTCTGAAGTGATAAAAATCTTTATTCGAGTTTGCAACTATTTTACAGAAGGAAACTTGAGCTCTCGGTGGTTCACGACTTGGTATATGGGGGCCACCGTGTCATTGGGCCGGATGAGGCTAGAAGGCGCCTCCTATAGCTGCTTCACGTTACACATCAGGGTGCGTCGGCTATGAAGGCAATGACAAGATCTAGGTTTTGGTGGCCTGGACCAGACAGAAAACTAGAGCACGTCAGCGGCCTGTGACGCCTGCCCCCAAGTGATGCCCATGCGAGGGTCAAAGGCACCAGTAAATTGGCCCGCAACCCAATAAAACTGCTCCAGGGTACATATTGAATTCTAGGTTCCGTTAAAGACAAAATGATCATCGTAATGGTCAATGATCACTGTAAGTGAATTGAGGCCATTCCTATGAAACGCAACCAGCGCATCCGGTGTGTCCTGTTTGCGAGAGGTGCTTAGCCGTTTGGAAATACCTCGCACTTTGGTCCCTGACAATCGCACACCCCGCAACAATTCCAAATTTTTGCTATGTTTATTTCGGAAAAAAATAGCGCACATCCGGACAGCGTTATTTTATTCTCAGTTAAATGATCTTGCGAAACGCGTGGTACGAATAATCAAAGAGTGATTGACGAGAATTGCGAGCGACAACATTGCGACCAGACTGGCCAGGCTTTAACTTCCGGAAAACGCAATCTGGCTCTGGAAGTCACCTCTGAAACTTTGCGAGGCTGCCCAATTCGCTTTGTATTAACACATGCTTTTCATCACACGACACATCCACACAGGAAACAGACGATTCGACGATCCAACCTGGAGAGCCGGTGTAATATGTCCGAAACTACGGGATAGGAGAAAGGCGGATACACTGGAAAAGTCACGGCAACAACAGGGGCAGGCATGGTAACCAGCAACGATCCATCGAACGTGGTGCAGTGCCATGCAGACCAGCACGCAAACGATCGCCTGACAGCGACGGGATTCGGCATACCGCTCAACGGTCGTCGACAGTACTGGGTTCACCGACTAATTTGAAAGACCACGGTCAGCCAAGCCCCAACAGCAAGCTTGCCCGTCGAGCGAAGACTACGCGAATGCCCCTTCCGACGCTCCACTCAAGTCCGGAAGCCAATCCAACGCATTTTTAATCTTAAGAGAAAAGGATGTCATAACGCGGCCATTATCTTTAGCTGCGTCGTTATTGACTGGTTCTCCTTGTCAACAGAAGATCATGCGCATGTAACGAAGAAGATTGCAGTGGGTTCAAAAACCGAAACACGTCTCCATATTGCCTCGCCTTCTCCGGGGTCAGAATTTATACAGGTTGTTAGCGCTGCGGGAGTGTCCCTCTTTGTGTGTCCGCTTTTGGTGCGCTGAAGATCGAGGTAATAGTTTTTAGAGTAGGGCGCCCCGGCGCTTTGGGTGCAGAGCAGATTGAGTTTTAGCTGTTTTGGGGCACCCCAAGCGCTGGAGCCATCCCCTCATTCTTAAACTCCCTAATGTACGTAGCGACCTTCGGCGTCTGGCCTGGGCCCAATTGGTGAGTTGGCGCCATTTGAGTGTTATCATGTTGTGTGAAGGTAGAGCAGATTGTTCACAGGCTTTGATTAATCTAGTTGGTGTTATTTTGCGTTAGCTCCTGATTAATCATGTGACGTCACCTGTCGCGTAATATTATATGACCTGGTCACGTGACGTCACGGTGTTAAGTGCTATGACGCCACGTGACACCATGGCGTCACTGACCTGACGTCACGCGAGGTGGTTACGTGACGTCACTGCAGGAAGCCGCTGCATCGCGCGACGCCATCATAACACTTCACACCACACGGCCTACCACGGGCAGTGTTTCCGAGGTGTCTTAGCTCATGCTTAAGCCCATATGTGATCTATGATCCATATTAGGAATAGCATTGCATCACCGTGTCCAACGTTTTACTGCGATTCCGCAGTTAGTGGGACACTTCGCGGCTTCTGTGCCGACGACCGCGCCCATATCGACGAGGGCCATTTTCGGTCCTCTACCAAAGGATTCCATGGCATACGTCACGCCGCTGATGTCACACAGCGCACCACGTCACCTGTTACCAGGCGTCAACTGACAACTTGACGTGGCATTCGCATGTCGAGTCACGTTGCACAGTGACTGTCACGCGACTTAATGACGTCAGGTGACACCGTGAGTCACGTGGATGTCATGACGTCACGTGACAATGCGTCGTTACTTAACCACATGGCGGCACGTAGAAATATCTTAATGAGACTGCTGATAATGAAAACTATATAAAGCAAAGCTTTTTCGCTAATTATGCCAGAAAGGTTCAAGGGCGATAAAACCAAAAATGCTGGATGGGTGTTAAGCCGGCGAAACCACGGGCATGGAATTAGGTGGAGCTACATGCTTGAAACTTGAGTGTGCGATTTTGAAAGTTTTGTTCTAGTGACCACAAGGCGGTGTTAGTTTGTGTCCAATAACATCCCATAAGCACGTTCAGAGCAGCCACACCAACGACAGGGAACGGTCGATGCATGCACATGCAGTTTCGTCGTTCACTGGATTTCAAACTTGAGCGCGCGACTCTTCGAGTGTTCTTCAATTACCAGAAGGCAGTCCTAGTTTGTGTCCAATAAAATTGTTTAACAGGTTCACGAAATTCTCTCATGATTGATACACTCTCATTGGTTCCAAAACGCTGTGAAATTTTCGTCCGTTGTGTTACTCGGTTTACTACGAAACGCCCATGCGAATTCTATAGATGCGCGCTTGCACCATTACCGTTCATTCAGTCCATCTGCTCCGAAAGCGGCTCTGACGTCACACCTCAGCTGTCTCATGTGTTTTTGCCTTACGGGTTGCGTAAGTGCCCCAATTTTTTTTCAGTAAGACATCGTGTCGAAAAATTCCAAATGTGCTCTTTCTTGTCTTTGAACAAGTTGTGAATGTTTAAAATATTTATTCCTACAGGTATTCTAAAGTTTCCAAACTGTTGAAGTGCTTTTTTTCGTAGTAAGAGGTTAGTTAGTGATCTAAAATTAGCCAAACATTTAACATCACAGCAACAACATTGTAAATAAACGAGAACAGTTTCACAAAATAAAAGAGCAATTCTGGTACACCTATGATAAAAACAAGGATTTCAAAACTAAAGTAATATCAGAAAAAAAATACCGATATACAATGCTAATGAGGAATAAAACCGAAAAATCTACTTATAAAAAATTTCTTAGAGCTACAAAAAAGACAAAAAGGCCAGGGGAAAAAATGAAAGCCGTTTACAGCTCCCTGTAACGCCGAATTAGAGCGCAGCTCTTGAGGAGGAGGGGAAGGTACGGGAGGCTGTCACGTGCACCTCTCCGGCGCGCCTCCCATTTGGGGAAGAATGGTCGCTGCTAAGTTTAGCGGGTCACGCTGACTTAGTGAGGGCATCTACCGCTTGACTTGGGGGAGAGCGTCACGTCAATCTGGGGGGACTTCCACGTAGACCTGGGGGTCAGCATGACCTCGAAGTGGCTAAATGCAACGCTGAGTTTAGCAGGAATTTTCCGCTAGATCTGGCGGGAAAACGTTCTGCTAAATGTTACCGGCGAAAACCTGCGCGTTAGCAGGGAAACTTAGGTTGCTAGATGCAAGCCTGGAGTTGCCTGCAGACTCACGGCGGAAATTACGCCGACTAGATTTGCGGGCAAATTTCCCGCTGATGTACGATGACAACTTCAGGTTGCATGCAACCTGAGAAAATTGTCCCGCAACGGCGCGGTTACGCCGATCGGCGATCGGCGACGGCTAACGTCGACGGCGACGCCGACGCCGCTTAAGCCGGAAACGGGCGCCTAAGAGCTGCGCTCTAAAATGAAAGCCGTTTACAACTCCCTGTAACGCCGAATTAGAGCGCAGCTCTTGAGGAGGAGGAAAGGAAGGTACGGAGAGGAGGCTATGCCCCTCCTCCTCTCCTGCTCGCCTCCCATTTAGGGAAAAATTTTCACTGCTTATTTAGCGGGGAAAATTTCCCGCTAGATTTAGCGGAGAAATTTTCCGCTTGATTTAGCGGGTAAAATTCTCCGCTAAATATAGCGGGAAATTTTTCCGCTAAATATAGCAGGGAAGATTTCCGCTAAATTTAACGGGGAAAATTTTCCGCTAAATTTAGCGGGGAAAATTTTCCGCTAGATTTAGCGGGAAACTTTCTGCTAAATTTAGCGGGGAAATTTTTCTGCTAAATTTAGCGGGAAAATTTTTCGCTAAATTCTAGCGGGAAAAGTTTTCCGCTAAACTTAGCGGGAAAATTTCTTGCTAAATTTAGCGGGGAAAATTTTCCGCCAAATGTTTCGGAGAAATTTACCCATCATGCACCGCGCGGTCACGGGACAAGCCGGAAACGGGCGCCTAAGAGCTGCGCTCTAAGACAGTTGCTGTTTATGCATGTGTATGATAATCTGTGCAAAAGGAAGAAGCACGGATAGACAAAAAAACAAAAAAACATGTGGATGATTGATACAGGCTGCATATCTACACGTATCGCTTTTTGAACGAATGAAAAGATGACATGGCAGTTAGCCTTTGCAGAAGGGAGTTTCGTGTGTTTTGGTTGCGATGCAAGTGAATGATGAATGGGCCGAATTTGAGTTATTATGCATGGTACAATAATGAGGCTTCAGAGTAAGAACGAAAATTATACATGCCGTTTTGATGCGTACATTTAATCAAATATCATGTTGCTGGTCGTTGACGAACTTAAATGTTAACAAAGCTACATAGTGTTCGAGGCACTGATGAATTGTTAAAATTTTTAGAAAAGGGTATGCCAATAAGCGCTTTTGCGCGTATTGAGAAAATGCATTGCTCGAAGTGCTGTATTCTGAGAAGCTAATATGGGCGTAAGTGTTGATTCACATGTCGTCCGACACGAAAGGCGCTGTGCCATGGCTGGCACAGCGCCTTTCGTGTCGTTGGTGTCGTGCGTGTTTCTTTTCTTCGTCTTTATCCGTGAGCGCTGTAGGATTTCCATCATGATTGCTGGAATGATGCACCGTTGCTATAAAGAGACAATAGCGAAGATTCTAAAAGGTTGAGCGGAAAGGTTGTTTTTTGTAATTTTGGGGATCTAACACGCCACCCATTTTTTTGTAAAAATGTGTGACGCTTACTACTGTGCCTACAAATAAACTGGCAAAACCAAAGCTAACCATCTGCACTTCTCGCTTTCCGGACCCATGAAAAGGGAAGTCACGAACACAGTGAAAAGTCAGTGTCGGTAGCCTTTAGCAGTCACTGAACGCGGTTGACACCGTGAGATATAGCGGCGCGCCGCTCCGTGAAGGCGGCCATGATAGTTATGCAAATCGAGATGAAACGATAACGCCGCTCTCGGGAACGAGTTCGAGCTCTCGGTCAGTGACCTGGCGCCAACGGAACGACGTCAGGTGTCGTACCAGTGCAACAGAAAAAATGACTCCCGTTCGCCATCTGAGCACAAGTAAACATCCCAAAACAAAACGTCTTCCACTTCTGCCCGGCCTCTTTTTTCACCGAGAGTGCTTTCTAGTTGTACTTTCTTCTTTTTTCAGACATGGCGTTGAAAACACACAAGCTGTTTCCGACTAATGAAGAGAACGGGGATCGATTTTGATTATGTGTA
This sequence comes from Ixodes ricinus, assembly GCA_037355805.1. NCBI lineage: Eukaryota > Metazoa > Arthropoda > Arachnida > Ixodida > Ixodidae > Ixodes > Ixodes ricinus. Next base: position 7,024 of record JAZHYW010013939.1, on the reverse strand, counting down.
TTTATTTCGTTTCAGAAGACACTTCAGACCCAAAATTACACTTTTTTTTGTGATATAACTTGAACCCGCAACTTTTTAAAACAGCTCATCGTCGTGAAGGAAAAGGAGAGAACGTCGTTCGCTCCCACCCATCGCCAGTTCCATGCGACGTCACACTTGTACGCCACGCGAAATCCATTTCTTCCGCACACTCGAGGTGTCGCCAGCAGCGGTGGGCATTACTATACCCCTGTGTTATTTAAGGGATTTGCGTACCCTGCAAGCGTGTGCTCAATTCAAAACTTGGTTAGCACTGCCTGGGACATGCCTGGCGCCTATTGCAATTAAAAAGAACTTCTCAGCTGTTCTCGTTGTCTCTTTACGACCTCCCTCTTATTTTTTCTAACGCGCCCTCTCCTTCTTTCTTTCTGCACCATTACGATTCAAGATCGCCTTTTGAAATTCAGCCCAAAAAGTGTTGTGTATCTGTACCACTGTCTCAGAAAAGGTTTTAAGAAATATTACGTGCTGGACATCACGTCCTCTTCGCTGCGCCCTTTCGCCCCACGAAGCGGATCGAAAGACATATGCATCCAGTGCAGCATAACACGCACTCTGAACTCGATTGAGACTTCGTCCAGCGATGTGTACTCAGCAAAACTGGGCTTTTATTTGCTCGAATTTCATTCGTCGTCAAAACATCTGCACCGTGGGTTTTTCAGCGACAGTTTATTCAAGTGGCTGGTGAGCGCTTACGCTATCCTGTCTGGTACACATCTACAGTTGCATTAATTTGATTCTTGCTCTAATCCATGACAATAAAAGGCACTCTGCTCTCTGTTGGGGTATCGTGAGCGCACCTCTGCAGGTGCTTGGACAGTTGCTCAGCTGTTCGTCGACAGTCGGCAACGTGGAGCTGACTTCCGAGCCTTTTGAAGCCCCGCCACTTGGCAGAAGGGCAATGCGGCAGCCACTCGGCGCATTTTTTCCTCTCAATGACCCTCCAGAATGAAGCTCTAGAAGAGAAAGCAGTCGTACCTAATTCAAATTCGGCATTAGAAGGAATAAAGGGTCATTAAATGACAACTACAATTACCTTTAGTAAATTGTGCATATATATCAGCTTAAAATTGCTCTGAAAAGTAACTTAATTCAATTACTATAAATGAATTACGGTCAATTACGTGCGGCGGAGACGCTTTTTTGGCTCAAAGTACCGCTCTCGACATTCGAACAGCTGTAGATGTTATGGGCTCGCCATTTTTCAAACCCGAGACTACAAAAAAAAAAAAAAAACATTTTAAAAGCGGTAAAACACGACGTTTTGTGTTGTTGAAACATTGAATGTGTGTGTGTGGGGGGGGGAGGGGGTTCTGTTTTTTTTTTGCGGGTTTATTATCAATTTAGTTTACAAGCTTGCCCACGTTTTTCTTTTCCTCTCCACCTTTTCTTCTTGGAAGCCATCCCGACGAGCAAGAGCAATATCGCTGGTTTTCCGAGGGAGCCGTGAGTGCGGCTAGCAGCAGCGGTCGTCATCGGCGCGAGTTGTGCGAGCACGTACGCGGCCCAGTTTGCCACTTTCTCCTTGGCAAAATGCACGCGAGCACGACAGTTAACCCGCTTCGGACCGCCGCCGGAGCTGCGGCTGCGGGAGAGGCCGGGTCAAAGACCCCGTCGCCCACGGACCGACAGCGCCGAGGCGACGGTCCGCTTGCCCGCGGGGCAGCAAGCACGCCCGAGACTCCGCCACCTCACCTCGCGACGGACCGCACCGTATACGCTACACACCATCCTAGCCAATCCGGAGCCGTGAACGTGTCACGTTGAACCCCCCTGCGTCGGATGATCACGTGACACTCCCTCAGCATCGGATTGGGTCCGATGTCTCGTAGGACCGCAGCGCTCCACCGTAAGGTGAAGCGGAGTTTTAGCGTTGCCGTCTGCCGCTTCCTGCACCCGTCTGGCGGCCGTCTTGGAGCTTTTCCCCCGCCAGCTTTTTCTTTGCGTCCGCCTTTACTGTTGCGGTTTTATTGGACGGTGACCGCGTTTCGGGCCACCGCTGGCGTGCAGTTCTCCGAGACCGGCGCGAGCATCGATGCTTCAGGGAGACTGGCATGGCTAGTATAACGATGGGAACTGAAAAACGCTTAATGAACTGCCGAGGTTGCTTCGACGTAACGTTGAACTATTGTCGTCAATCTCTAATGGGAGAGCAGGTCGATCTCTCCCGTCTGAGCATTCACATCGTTCAATTTGCTTCGCTTTTTATCTTTGGATCGTGACACTTTGCAATTGCCAAACAAACATCCCTTTCTTCATTTTTTATTTTTAAGGGGGTTTTATTCAGTGCGGGAGTGTTCAAAACTGGGCCAATTGGTACTGATCCATTAGACAACAGAGCACTCGCCTCTCGTGCAAGTGTTCATTTGTTTCTATTTTTGTTCGCTCTGTTTTATAATGAACCTATCGAGAGTTTCGCAGGCACGCGTTCCATCAAAATGATTTGAGCAAACGATACTCAAAAACGCAGTTAGGGTCACTCGTATTCTTCAACAATGAACGTAGTTCTGATGTTTCCGACGGCAAAAGAAATATTTGGCAGGACCTGGGCGGACAAAGCACCCAGCTGTTCGAAACCCATCGTCGGGACTCTGTTGAATAATGCAGTAAGTAAATGGGTCACTTGTTATTTTATCGCAACAGTACGTTGTTCGTCTGGGGTTTCACATTTGGTATACGCCGCACTCCAATAGCCCGAGCCAAGTCTTCCCCTCAATCCCGAAACGACCAAAGCCTAATCTTTCAACAGTAGACATCGAACAGCACCTAACCAATTTTACATACCCCCCCGTTGCAGGAAACACTAAGCTTGCAAGGCTTTGGAGCTCACAAAAGGCCCGTTCTTTATGTGTGGGAGCAATATTGCATACAACTGAGACCTACTCGAGACTTTTACGGCACGACCACACCCGAAATATATAATCCTCTTTCCTCTTCACCCAAAGGACTACACACCAGAGGCAAAATTTACGAAACTCCCTGTACCTCGCTGCAATAAGTTAAACGGATCGTAAACAGCTTTCGACAGTTCCTCGTCAAGTGCAAATGTCGAAGCTTGCGGCTTTACATGGCTACTCCCGAACATTCGTTTCCAGCTCGGAATCGGGATGGTAGTCACGAGATAAATAATCCACATAAAAACAAAGGGATCGCAAACAGTATTCGCAGCAGGACGAGCGCATTTCTGCATTGTGATGATCGTATTACGTGTTTTGTTGTGTTAATTAGATTCAATTGTATCGTCAACGTGTTGCTCGTACAGCCGAGCAACAAGCAACTAGGCAACCATAATGGTCGTAAAAAGTATGTTTAAGACACCATAGAAGCTGACGTAGGATTCTTTCGCAAGCCACAGGAAAGCTTGCAAGGGAAGTTTGAGATACAACGACGAACTTAACAGGTACGATGGAAATGAGCTCTGTAAAGGTAACCTCCAACGACCAAGCTCTGAATGAAATGATAACTCACACCGGAATAACTTACAACGGAATACAAGATCATTCTGTCACGTTTACCTCACAGTAAACAGAGTGATCTGTTTGGAGGCTTCATTGATTCTTCTTAGAGACACATCAGTCCGGTCGTACAATGATGAGGATTTCGGACTTTATCCATGTTGGAATAAGCTGAGAGTGGGGTAGAGAAGAAACATCAAAACGTAGTAGAGACAGAAAATAGACAGGACGACGTCTCAATATTTTGGACTTCTTGAAAAGCACGCTTATAAACACAACAAATATACAAGATTCACATTATGCATTCTAATACAAGCATATAAAGATCCGTTCACTGAGTTAAAAAAAATTAGATGCAACTTCTATAGACGCCAGTCAAAGAAAAAAAATGTGTGATCGAAAACTTTAGCAAAAAATAAACAATAAAAAAAAACTTTAGCGGATTTAAGTTTGGTTTCTGCGATGGAAACGTAGCATCCGTTCTGCATGCGTTTGTTGATAACTAATCATCGCTTGACAAATGACACTACTTCGGTTATGAACAGTTAGAAACCACCCCGCGAATTGTCACCATTAAATTAAATGACGTTGGAACTGCAGACAGCTTGCCGTCACATCGCAGGATTATGGAACATGCGTTTTGGTTTTCACCTGATAGAGGATCGGAATGTCCGCTTTGAAGCTCCAGCATGTCCGAGGTTGGTGTCTCGCCCTGGAGGCAACTTATGCATGAATTTAGTTCAAGAATCTAAAGCTAAAACGCCAAGCGAACAAGACTTTCTCTCGATTTTTCTTTATCAGAAGACTTGATGGATACAGGAAAGGCTGTGTAAACAGACGTGTTCCGATAGTATGATCGCTCTTTGCAAGAAACTCAACATTAGGTCAGCTAATTGGGCTGGGGATAAGGAAGAGGACGCACCATTGCCAAGCTCTGAGATAGAGGAAATAGTAAAATTAACGTCAAGGCTAGATCATTCGCCATATTTCCCCCTGAGCACCAAGCTGAAGAGGCAACCAGGAAGAAGGAGTCATTTCAAATAAAGAAAGCAACGAGAAGGATGCACTCAGGACACACAGCGTCGACTGGTCCGATGCCATTTTAATAACACAACACGGGAAAAGAGTTCGTAGTTGCGACTTCCAACACCAAGTGTCAAGGCGTAGAGTCCACTTTGGACTACTTACTAAACTCAAAAAACTTTCGTGTTTGACTTATCAGGCCAAAAGATGGATATTTACTGGGCACCCCTCGTAAGTTTTAATTCTCTGAGAAGGCTCTCCGTAGCGATCCCACGTCCTTACTTAAACAGCGTTCTTTCTTTTCTGATCAATGAAATATACGTCAGTGCAATATACAGCTGTAACAAATATCATATTTGGGCATACATTTCACAGACACGCTATCTTTAAAACGAGCACACCGAACAGACAAGAAACGTGCACTGCAAAACACTTGACTTGATAAGACGAACACATACCTTGCTTCCCTTGAAACAAAACTTCTCGCATAAAAACATCAATCCTCTCAGAATTAGAGTGCGCAAGCACCATTTGGAAGCCACACAGAACATGACTAAATCTCAAGGCTGGAATACATTCAGAACAAAGCAGCTTGATTCATGCGCAATATCTACTCACCCGAAGCTACTCCGCGTTAAAACAGTAAAATAAACCTTCATCTTCTAGAGGAAATACAAAAGCAGTAGCCAGATTGTGTGTTGTATGTGTGTTTTGTTTCATGAAGTCTATTACACTGATTTCCAGTTTAAGTATATTTATTGACACCCCGTCAAATCACATCAACCAGGTTACGTCACTAATACAAAACAAAAAGAGGGGGGATTTTAGGGATAAAAGGGCATCAATCGAGCCTCCGGGGCCCCGAGGTCTTTCTGAGCAAAATAGCCGATGAGTCTATGATTTCTACTGCTCGTCACCCATTCCAAAGGCTTCTATAACCTCCTCTCGACGCTGTTACGGAGATTTACCAGCAACGTTGTGGCGGCAAAGTCGGGAGCCCAGCCGCGATATTACCGTCTTCGCATGTCTATCTATCGGGTGCTGACTGTTGGGTGCCGACCTCTGCTTCTTTGCAACGTTACCCGGAACCGGTCGTTTACGCAGCGACCCGCTTCGCCGATGTTTTCATCGCCGCAGGACAAGGCACGGAAAGATCTGCTCAGCCTTGCACGTGGTGAGAGCTTGTTAGCATGTTTCTTGGGCACAGCGGCGCGGCAAAGCCCCGTCCTGTTTACCGACATGCACAGGTCTCTCAGCCTCCATTTGCATGTGAAAACCACATCTTTATAAAATATGGAGGCTATGGACTTAAACCGGTAGGCCATCGTGTGCATGTGCGTAGCTCGAACGAAAGAATTTCGCTTGACATCCGCGAATCCGTCCTGGAGAACCTCCCCCTCCTGGCTAATTTTGGTGGGGCGGGGGGCGCATTCCGAGGGGGGGGAGGCTCTAAGCCCTCCCTCCCCCCCAACCTGGCCATGGACCTGCCTCCCCAAAGAAGGCTTGTGCTGGGGTTGTTAGTTCTTCTGACGAGCTGGGTAAGAAGATAAATCGTGATAAAATATTTTAACATGCACATCATGTAGATACTTACTCTAGGAATTCTTCACATAATCACAATGAACAGATTTAGGCAGCTAATATGACCTGGCATAAGCTTTTCGATGCCTTAACAAAAAAAGTTCACGTCTGGGTCCTAAGTCACTCAGTTAAGCAAGGTTCAACACGACCGTCATCACCACAACAGACGTTCTTCCCCGGCCCTCATCATCACGGGACCTCCTGTTCGCCCTTCCAGAAGCCTCTACCAACACGGCTTCCTCCAGTGCACATTAAACGGTCTATGGCGAGTGAAGTTGTCTTGCTGACGCATAATGAAATAACTGGGAACAACGGGCAGAAGCCTTCTTTGGGGAGGGCTATCAAAAGCTTGTACCACGGCATAGCAAGGGACTAAATCTACGCAGTGATTATGTGGAAGAAGGAAAACTCGAGTATGTATCTACATTTTCTTGTATATTAAAATATTTTGTATCCTTTTTTACCAAGTTAATCCAAACAGTCAAAAAGAAAAAAAAAGCCCTTGTATTAGGTGGAGCGAAAGCTCGCGTTAAACCCACGTATTCTGACTTTAATCTCTCCACTCCTGACCGCTTTGATCTGGATGAGCCTCGTACCCACGTGCTGCACAGCATCACTATCGCGGGATCTGCATGTTGCTACGTGGCTTGCACATGACGTCATTTCCGATGCCCTCCAGAGAAAAGGGGAAGAAGGAGCTCCCCTCTTATCAGGATCCTCCTTTGTGCCTCTCGGATTTGCACAGGCGTCGCTATTCTCCTCCCAGAAGATTATAGAAGATTAACCTGTCACTCAAAATTCTTACAAAAGCAGCTTCCCTCTCCTCCTTTTACATGGTGTTCAAAAGCATGCGATGTGACGTCAGTGCAAGGAGCCTATAGAGCTTCAGCTAATAGTCGTACTGAATTGGCTTAATTTCTCATCTG